>VWZG01011038.1:285-36212 GCA_013396735.1 Grallaria varia | reverse complement strand
CAGAGTGTGTGTGGTTTGGCCAACACAGCTTCGGTTTGTGCCTCTTCCCTGTATGTCGTGTGTTCGTACAGACTTTGTCCAGGAGCTCTTAGTTCACATATGACACAGATCTTTTAAAACCAAATTTAGCTTGTTTGGCCAAAGAACCAACATCCATAGAAGGATTAAAGCAAGGGTGGGCTGCTGCCCAAACCTGTGGTGTCTGACTCAGGCAGGAGGGAGCTGCAAAGTGCCCACATGAATAAAACATTATTAATTTTTTTACCTGGATTTGGCTGCAGCTAGTAATGGATAAACATGAAGGCAAAGCTGCCACGGGGACTTTTCTTTTTGGTGACATCCCGTTGTGGCAAGAGCTGAAACCTCACTTGTACTTTGAGCATCAGGAGGAACTTGTTTCAGAAAATCAAGTGGCATCTGTTGTGTCTCGTGGCATTTGTGGAAGAGAAGGTTATCCAGCTGCTCTTCAGTGAAGGGATTAATGGCAGTGAGAGTGTAGGGAGTGCAGGGAATGGCTCAATGCAGGACAGCACGTGAGAGGAGCAGATGAGGGGCTAGCAGTGACGTGAAACCTTGGCAATGAGCACCTTGAACTGGAAGAGAGACCAGAGAGACCTCTCTCAGCTCTCAGAGAGGGGAACCACAGGAAATTTGGGCTCCCTGTTTCTCTTACCCGTGATGCCTGAATGTGTCCTGGGCACAGGCTGCCAAAGGAGGGGAAACAGCAATGAAAACCCAAACTGAACTGAGTTCAGACAAAGGGATCGAGTGGTCCAGCAGCTTTAACGTGTCTGTATCCCAGAAAAATAACAAAAGACGTTGTTGTTTGACTTCCTGCTGGGTTAGGAAAGCCTGGTCAGTTTTGTTTGCCAACTTGATCTGGCAAACTTGTCAATATTTAGTGTCATTGGTGTAAATAACTGTTCCTTGCTGTGTCATAAGGAACTGTTCCTTTCTGTGTCATAAAGAACTGTTCCTTTCTGTGTCATAAAGAACTGCTCCTTTCTGTGTTGTAAGTAACTGCTCCTCTCTGATGCATTTTTAAGGTATGCAAGTAGGAATGCTGGCAGGTGAGGCAGACCAAGTGATTGCATCAGTCAGGGCTGGAAATGAGCTAAAATATTCAGAAATGAAATACAAATGCACCACCGTGTTACAGCTAGTGAGTCATTGTGTCTTTTTGGTACCTGGGTAACCCTTTTATGTGTCTGGAAATGAGCTTTTCACTGAGAACAGGTCTGATGTTACAGCTCTGGAGCAGTTTTACTTCTAGGTTCTGTAATTCCCATCCCCAAGCCCGTGGTTTGTTGGTTTTAGGAGAGATCCTTGGAGGTGAGGTGGGTCACAGGTTGTAGCCTGTCATTCATTCCTGGGTTTGGCTTGGAAGTGTAAACAACTCTAAAAGCAGCCCGTGCTATCAGTCTGCATTCTTTGAGTGATAAGCTGTGTGATAATGTTTATTATAAACCCGCTCTCCAAATTGAGGACTGGCTGTGAATGCCTATTTCAAAAGTCTCCAGTACAGATTCCAAAGGACACAGGATTTTCCTCAGTGTTGCTGGGTGAGGCTGAAAATTACCGAGCAGGTGCAGTGTTGGTTGTATTTTTCCTATGTGCAGCAGTCACAGCTATTAAAGCAATTTGTTCTTTAATGGTTTTTAGTTTTCTGTCTGATTTTTGTAGAAGTCTGCATTGCTATAATCCCAGTTTTCTTGCAGTGACAGGCAGTGTTTAGGGTCAGGTTAAATACTAGCAAACTGTATGTGGTTTGTGTCTTCTATTTATACATTGGAGAAGCAGCTGTGCTGAATGATAGTATGTGGCATTTAAAAGCGTTTTTTGAACTATTTTTGGTAGTATTGACGTTTTATACATATTTCATAGATAATGTTGTTATTTCTCAGCAACTGGTAGTGTGGTGGAGGTCAGAGGTGCTGTCAGAATTAACCCATGAGTTTTGGGCATTTCACAATGAAGTACATAGAAGTCTGAATTAATTATAGCTCTCTGAGAGTCTCTGATACTTACTGTGCTCTTATTTCATTTGTTTTCAAAGCTATCGTGGAACTATGTGGAAATGGGGTAGTGGAGATGATTCTCCTTCCAAAGCAGTAGTAAGTGCTGAATTCCTATTAATACCTTCTTAAGAATTTCTGACCTAGAGAGTCTTTAATTTTTTGTGTACTAATCATATGTATTTGCTCTGTTAAAAAGGAGTTGTTGGACTAGTTTTACCATGACAGTTTTAGGACTCTAAAAGTCAGGTTGTGCTCTTGTTTCTTATCTGCTTGGTATTTAATCTCTCCTGCATAATGCAGCTGCTGTCTTCCTCTTGCCTTAAGGAGATGTTTGTAGGAATTACATAAGCTTTACCCCAAGTGTATTTCTGCGTGGAGTGTGTTCAGTATCAATATTTTACTGATACTTGTTTTATTTACCAACACTGCTGGTTGTCACAGCACAAGTGCAGTGAATGAGGATTTCCAGTTTAGATACCTGGAATGCTTTGCTGTGTTTCAAACTAATCTCCCTAAATCAGTTTCTAAGATTTATGGTTCTGCACGATGATCAAACTTGCTAAAAATGGCCTGATGTAGGTATGTATAATAAATGTAAGTTTTAGTGTTTAATTTACTAAGATTTGCTGAATGTTCTTAAAAAAAAACTCGAGGCAGCAGCTGCAGGCTTTTTGAGGTTGTCTGCAGCATTTTGTTTGATCCAAGCACAATTAATCCCTGCAGGCTGCAGGCTCCCAGGATGCAGGAAACATGTCCGTGATGGATTTGACTGAACAGCTGACAAGCACTGAGCAGCTGGTGGCACAGCTAAAGGAGCTTGTCAGGGAGAAGGATGCTGAGCTCCGGAATAAAGACCTTCAGTTAAAGGTACTGAGTGTGTGTTCCTGTTAAAAGGATGATTTAAAAAGCCCCTTCGGTCCTTTTTAAAATATTTTTGTAGCTACAAGTCTGTTACAGCAGCCCTAGGAACACATGGTCACAGGGAGTTGCTATGAGTCTTGGGCATTGCTGCTTTTTCCCAGCATGGGTTTTGTTCCAGGACTGAACTGGGAAGAATTTATATCTAATATCCTGAAAAATTTTCTGGGGTTTGTTCCTCTTTGCTCTGGTGTTTTTTAAACACTTCTAAGGTTGGTCTGTTCCTGCAAGAGACTTATTTTCACGCTTTTCATAAAATGTCTTCTGTGGTTGTGAACAACCAACTGTTAAAATACTGAGTTTTTTAAAACTCCACTGTGAATTAAGTCATCTCTTTAAACAAAATGCAATAAGCTTTTAGTATTAGAATATATTATGAATAAATATTACTATAAAAAGTATAGTCTTTTGTCTCTCTTTTTGCATTAAATATAATTAGTTCTTCTCGTTAAAAAATCAAGCCCTGAACTTGTATATCTGTGAAAAAAATAGGAAAATTTGTGTCCTAATGCTTTGGATTCTATACACTAATAATAATGCTGTGCAGAAAATTTAAATAGTGAAAATGAGACATTGCAATGTCTCTTCAGGGGAGAGATTTTTCTGGTAATCGCCTCAGATTTCTGTCTCCCCCTTTTTTTTTTTTTTTAATGAAAGAAGTGAAGGAAGCAGTTGTCCATGCAGCTAATTTAGTTCTGCATGACTTTGATGTTTGCAGGAGGAGAAGGAATCTGCTGATGCCAAACTTTCCAAGCTGAAGCTGCAGAACAAAGCCAAGGTTGCATCATTAACCTCTCAGCTGGAAGAACTCAAGAAGCAGTTACCAGTGTCAGGAGGCTCAGAAGCAAAGACAGAATCAAAAAAGGTGAGTGTCCTCATGTTTTAAAGTAGATCGCATTTCTGGGAGGCTGTGGAGAGTTTTCCATGCTGTCAGTTCATCTGTGTTCCCATTTAATTCTCTTTGTTTTCAATAGAAATCGAGAAAATGGTACATTCCTTTCAGATTGTTTTAGTAAAAGAAAGTCTCACTGATCTTCATCATATTAGCAGCTCAAAGTTTTAACACATGTTAGTCAAGAAGAAAAGATTTGAGAGGAAATGAAAACAAAACTTACTCCCTCGGAAATGGAAAACTGTCCTGGGTAGCAAAACGTACATGAAGTGTTGGAATGTCTCATTTGAGTGACAGGTGGTTTCCTGTTAACAGAGGTCTGTTTGTAGTAGCACAGTTGTGCAAGCAGACTTCTGGCTCTTCCAAATAGCATATTTGGACTTCATACAGCTTCTAAAATAACTCCAGTGAGCCTTTAGTGTTTTTAGGGCATTTGGTTTTTAAGGGGATGCTGAAAGGAAGCAATAACATTCAGTTTGCAATCCCTAATTTTCCTCAAAAACATGCAATGCAATTATTTATGCTTCTGGTCTATTTTGCTTATAAAAACATGCTTGGCAGTTGCACTTGATAATATAACAATTTCTGTGACCCAGCGGTTACACCTGTGGAAGTTATTCAGCAATAATTATCATTAATAATTCAAATCCAAAGACTTCCACAAGCTTAACACAGTGCCTGGTTTGCCCAGCTTCTCCCTGGATTATGTGATATGGAAGAGCACTGGAGCACAAACTATGAGTGAAACCCACCTTATCTCACCAGTATTATCTGCGAGACAGATGTGCTGCCAGGTATTACCTGTGAGTGGAACACAGCCAGGTTTTACCTATTAATGGAATACAAACCTGTCTGGGGTTTTTTTTCAGGCATCAAAAGACGGTGACCAGGAAAATGCTGCAGCAAATCGTGGGAAGATACTAGTGCTGAGAAGGAGAATTGAAGAGCTGGAGTCCCAGATCACCCAAAAAAATGAGGAGTTACAGAAAAAGGTGGGGTTTTATATGACATCAAGCATGTGGCTTTTCACATTGGTGGTCTGGGATTGTGTATAAATATATTTATTTAAGTAGTTATTTAGTTCTGTGCTACTAAACAGATACTCTGAGAGTTTCCTGTTGAGTAGAGGAGTTTCTATGCTACAACTTCCCTGAGAAAATGCAGTGGGAGTTCGGTCTTTTTGCCTTCCATGAGCAGTGAATCCTGAATGAAGGGACTGTGATACAGAAAGATGAACTTTGTGGGTGAACATGATAATTAAATCTTGTCTTTGGAACAAAAATGCTGGTCTGCTTCAATTTTTCCTGTTGCAAAAATGAGTCATAACAGGAGGAAATGTGGGCAAGGGCTGATTCCGCATGTCCTTGTGGACATGACTGTTCCCTGAGGAAGGCAGCAGGAATGGGAATGCTTCAGAGAGGAGGGGTCAGGAAGGAAAAGTTGCCCTTCAATGTAACCAGCTATACACCTGGCTGTCATTTTTGAGTCCCCTGATGCAGGCAGTGAGGAGATAAGTGCAATCCACCCTTCTGTGCTGTAGATGGAAGCAGAGCCCTGGAGCAGAGCTGTGTTGTCCCTTGCAGAGCGGGGAGCTGGAGGCGCAGCGCTGCCGTGGGGCTGAGATGGATGCCATGCTGGCACAGAAGGAGAAGAGGCTGGCTGAAAGGGATGCCTATATCCTGGATCTGCAGATGGCCTGTGGGTCTGCTGGTGCTGCCACTGAAATCCCCCTGCCCAGCGAGGAGCTGAAGGTATGGCAGCACCTCAGATACAAACTCCATAGAGCTGTCCAGGCATCAGCAAGTTCTGATGTCTCTCTGAACCACAAATCCTCTGCAGTTATTTCATGTGAATAAAAAGTCTGCACTGATTGTTTTCATTTATATTTCCTGATATTTTAATTTATATTTACTTAATCTTTTGTTTTCATTTATATTTATTTACCTCATGTCATTGCCACTTGCACCAACTAGTGACAACTTCAGAATCTGCTGATGGATCTCAATCCAGTTAAAGCCAAACTTGAATTTTGAGTTTAATGTCGAAAGCCTTCATGGTTGCTTTATCTTTTTTTTTCCTGGGTCCATTCTTCTTATTGTCTTCTGGTTTGTACTGTGAAGAATCAGCTGGCAGCTAAGGAGTCATCACTGCAAAGCATGGAGATTCTGGTTCAGAACCTTACCAAGAAGGTTGGAGACAGTGAAGAGAAATGCAGCTTGTTTCAGGAACAGATTGAGAGCCTTAAAAATGTTCAAAGCAAGGAGAGAGAGCATTTCCAAGGAAAAGAAGCCACTTACATGGAAAATGTAAGTAAACATGCTGTAAAAATGTTGTCTTTTTTTTTTTTTCTATTTGTGTGTGTGTGGAAGAAGTTGTCTTGGCTGTTTAGGAAATGGTGTTCCTCATTTTGGGTGATTTTTGAGTACTGATATATTTGTGTTCAGATGAAGTTATTAATACTTAAAAAAAAAAAAGAAGGTGGATCCAGGCCCACTCCTCAGTGTTACCAGGCCCTTCCACCTCCCTTGGAAGCAAGAGCTGGGATTTGAATGTGATTGTGTGTGTTTTCTCAGCATTTGAGTTCTACCACATGAGAAATTATTCCTCTCAGCATTTCCCACATGACCTGATGTCTGAGTTTTTTTTATGTGTAACAAAAATGTTCCCTGTGATCCTGAACACACCACACCTGTTCAGCAACAAACAGGGAATTCCTTTGGAACCAGGAGAGAAAAGAGAAGACAAACAGCTGAGGCATTTTGGGCAGCACAGTATTGTCACTCAGATACAAAGCTGGGGAGGACATAAGTGAATTTATTTAAAGTGTCAATAGCAAGATTCCAAAAGTTAGACCCAGTTCTTATAAAAATGATAAGAGGACTAAAAACCACCTTGGAAGTAGAATACAGGTTTTTGAGAAGGAGACAGTTCAGTTTCCAAGCTGCCATTTGGGCTTAATTAACAGAAAGTTGCTAGAAATGTCTGAGATAATGGACTAATTAGTATATTTACTGTTAATTGGAAGCAAAATTTAGGCTTAAGATGGAATCTATTATCTTGCAGTACCTTCAGTTAGACAATCCAGTTATAAACATTTACTTTTAAAAGTTTGCTCGCACCTTTGTGGTCTGTTTTCATATTTACTTTCTTTGTGGTTTTAGGTACGTGTGTTGCAAAATATCATCCAGGAAAAGGAAAAGGACCTGGAAGCACAGAGAGAAAAGCATGAGCAGGAGCTCTTTAGATTAGCTGCTAAATCTGATGCAAGTGCTGACCTAGAACAGGTTTGTTGCTTTGGAAACTCAGTAGCTGGAATTTGGAATCATGGAATTACTAAACTGTGACACAGTTCAGAGGTCTGGTTGGGAAGATAAATATAAAGTATTTTTCATTCTTTTCTGTAAGTCTGAACTTCTTTATAGATTGCTTGATTATTTAATTTTTGTATTTAATTTTTTTTTTCCTAGCTACTAAAGGCATTGAAACAGAAGCTCCATGAAAAGGAGGAAGTTATGCTGGGGAGGACTCAGGTGATAGATGTCTTGCAAAAAGAGCTGGATGCCAAAGAACAGCAACTGAAAGTAAGAAATTAATGCACAACTGAACTCATCAGGTCATTTATGAATTAAAAAAACTGTTCGGTTTTCATGGAAAATGAATTTCGGCAGTTCTCTGGGAGGTTTAGACTATTTGGTAATAATACAACTGCAGTTGTGCAAACAAATATTAATTCCAGTTAGGAAGTTAACTTAAAGGGGAGGTAAAGTCCATAAAATGTAATAATGTTAGCTCTCCCCCTCAGTTTGCCTTGATTTATTTTGGGAGCTTGCCTTGTAGGGAAGACTTTGCTGTCCAAAGTGTTCAGCTGCTCTTGTTGCACACTGCAGTGAGCCCCAAAACTAAGTCCTTTGCCCCTCCAAAGGGGGTATTTTGCTAGTTTTGTGCCTTTCCTTTTGCTGGATTTCTGCTGATTGCAAAAGAAACACCCAATCAAGGCTCATTGTGTTTAAGCATCTGCCATGATCTCTGATTTTAACCTCGGAGTGTTGCTGTTTCAATTCAACAGTGTAGAAAGAGGGTGTTGTGGTCTCTCAGCTTATGGGACTGTCTGGGGTACCAGGTCCAGCAGTTTAGCTTTTTCTCTGTTTTTTTTTCTTAATATTCTATAGAACCAAGTGTTCTTTTTTATTCCATTGTCACCTATGGGAGAGGCTGCATGTGGCTTGCACTTAAATTCATCTAAATGGCATCACTATTTTGTGGAAAGTTAAAGCTGAGTAGCTTTTGTAGTAGAGCCAAATTACCAACAGTAGCCCTGATTGCTGTTTACAATGTACGTAGGAATACAGGTATAATATTTGGCAGTGATGGTAAAAATACTTCGCATTAAAATAGAAGTGTTCTTGTGTGTTGTGCTTTCTTTTTTGAACCAGGAGATTAATGAAAACCTGAAACGTGTCCTGTCTGAAAAAGAAAACCTCCAGTCTAAACTGGATGCTGAGAAACACGTAATGAGAGCCCAGCTGAAAGACATGATGGAGAAACATGAGCTTGAAATGACAAAAGTTAAGGAGAAATACGATGCTGAACTGCAGGAAATTCAGGAGAAACACGAAACGGAGCTGCAGGAGAAGGATCAGGCCCTGGTCCAGCTACAGAAACAAGTGACAGAACTGAATGGGAGTGGGCAGAGGAACTCAGCAGAAGTTAAAGATGGGGAGTCTGCAACCAAAGAGAAGATGGAAGATTTGGAAGGTATCCTGTTTAAACAGTTGTAACGTGGGGAGGGTTTCTTTGTCCCAGGCTGTTGTGGATTGTAGGCCAGTTCCATACCTGCTGCAAGCAGGACTACCTGCAATTTAGTGGAATATTATTGCCACCTCTATTAAAGTATCTCTCATCAAGTGCTACAATAATGAGGGTTAGGGGATCACCAAGATAATCTCATAAACTATAAATGTCTCACTATATTTCTAATTCTTTTTTTCTGTAAAAGCCTTTTTCTTCTGTAAGTATCTAAGTTCCAGTTGCTAAAGGAATTAACACAGGGCTTGTATTAATAACCTTCCTGCAGTTTTACATCATTTTTGCTGCTTGGTTCTTAGCACAAGTGAAATTGAAAACAGAAGAGGCCAGCAAATCTGAAGCCAAGTTTCTGAAAATGAAGGCCTGGTCTAAATCAAGAATCAAACAGCTGGAGGATGAACTGAAAAATGTATGTGTAACTTTGTTTAATACTCTGTGTCTTTCTTGAACTGCTCTGCTTATAGTTTTGATATGGGAAAAAAGTGAAATATGAGATAAATAGAATATTAAAATAATTTACTTCAAGTATCTTTATATGTGAATTAATGAGTGAAAATGGAATGGACAAAAATGTTGATACAGTGTGAAGTTTAAACAAAAATAGTACCAGCTGGTATTAACAGCACTCAGGAGTAAACCTAGTAGAGATGAGCTACTTTAGTGCACTTTAAGTATTAGAAAAACAGCTATTCTAAATTTTGCTAAAAAAATAAGAAGGATAAAGTTTGCATTGACTTTGCTATGTGTTTGCTGCATTTGAAAACCCCACAACTGTTTTTTTCTTGTAGTTTTCCTCAAAGAATGATGATGTATCTGCCTTAAACCATCGTGTCTCAGAGTTAGAAGTTGAAAATGAAGAGCTACAGTCAAAGCTGCAATCGTTGCATGAAATCAGAACTCACAATGGTAAAAAGTTCTTTTTCTTTTGCAGATGATTCAAAGTAAAGAGGCAAATGAAGTTTTTCCAAGTTTAGGTTTTTTTTTTAAAACACAGTTTCTGAAGTAAGTTCATGCAAATTTAAACAATATCAGAGAGTGTTTGTTAGAGTTCCAGCTCAGCTTTTCCCTCCCTAAATCTATCTGTGCTTAATTCTTGTTGCATTTAGGGTTAGGCACAACAGGTGTAACCTTTTCAGGAAGAGGCATCTTAGGAGGAAAAATGAGACCAAATATACCTGGAATATTTATCAGCATGTATACAATAAACTTGAGAGCTGTGAGTTGCCGGTAAAACTAAAAATTTATCAAGAATTTGAGAGGGAATTTTAGCTGAAAACCTCAAGAAGTTTAAAGTAGGGCCCTGTTACTAATACTGCCTGTGCTCTGAACTTTCATTTTGGGTATTTCTTTTCAGTTTTTTCGGTTAGTTGTCTGTCCTAATAAACCAAATTTATCATGTTTTTGTAGATGAACTGCTGAAAAAGCTGGAGGTGTATGAAGAGCAGCAAAGGAAGCTGCAGGCTGATCTTGACCAAGTTACAAAAAGAGCAGCTTCCCAGGTGAACTTGCAAATTGATTTCTATGCGTTACTGATTAATGGTGCTAATAGTAGATTTGGAAAAGTGTCAGCTGGATTTTGGAGCTGAGAATTAATAGATGGAATTGTCAGTGTCAGTAGCTGTTCAGTTGGGTAACAAGATGACAGCTTTTGAATGACTTAAAAAGATTGATTTCTGCCTCCTTTGCCAGGTATCTTAAACTACGTTTTTCCAAGCAGCTTACTGTTTATTTAGTTATGTTTAACGTGAGTCATCAATAAGTGTGGCTGTTATTTTATAGGCAAAATGGTTTTGGTATTTCATGAAGTGGTGGGGCTCATTTTTCATGCGATGTGATAGCATTTATCACTCTTACAGGGTTTTATTTTTGCAAGGTGGTGCATTATAATGGTTTGCCAACTCAAAATGTTATTCGCATTGGCCGTGGGGCTTGGTAAATGTATTTTAAGGCACAATTTCTCTCCTTAGGCCAGCGAATCAGGTAGTGTGGATGAATTGCAGAGTCAGCTCTTGGAATGGCAGGAGAGTGTCCCGGAGTCAGAGGAGTCCCGTGATCAAGTCAGAGAAGAGAAATCTGCCATGGCCCTGAGGATGGCTCAGATTGAGGAGGAGAGAGAAGGTGAATTGTTTCCTTTACAGTACAAGAATAGTATTTTTTATATCTCTCTGTGTGTCTGCTGTGTTTCAGGCTCAATGGATAGCACACCACCACGACTCATTTCTGTAGTCATGTAGTTTGTGTAGTGAGAGAAATTGCTTAAATTTGCAATTTCTGCTCTTTCAAGTTTCCTTGAGTTTGGTTTTTGTACAATCATCTTTTTTTTGCATCATTTTTATGAGTAGATGTGCTTCTTTTGTTTGCCCTCCGAGCTGCTGCTCGTAAGACTCCTTAAGCTGACTTCCAAAGCTTATTGTCTGCATATGATAAATGATAAAAATTATGAAAAACCCTTTAATAAAAAGCTTCCTATTGAAATACTAGAGCTACCTGCCTAGAACAGCTGGTGAAGGGACACAGTCATGGCTGTTTGAATTTGAAGGTGGTGCTTTAACAACCTGCGCTTGAGATGGAGCTTCTCTTTAAGAAATTCCTCCTTAATTATATTTGAAATATTCAGTAATCTGATAGTAAGTGTCCCTTGTGCAGGCCAGCTGACTAATTTCAACTGGCTGTGGCTTGGAGCTAGTTAAAAATATTCAATTACCTACAGAGAATAACATTCCAAGTAATATCAGGTTTTATAGTTTGCTACATTATTAATTAAGCAAGTGATCAGAAACTGAAGCAACTTTTATTATAACTTACAACAGTCTGGTTAAATTTCAGATAGTTTTTACTGCTTTTTTGTGCCATCTGGTACAATATTTTAATTTTTGTCCTCTGAGTTAACCATGTGGGGATTAATGACAAATTTTAATGCACAGGGCCTACCATCATAATTACTCCAGTTAGTTAATTTGAGCCTTCTCTTTTTAATTGCAAATGGATCATGGAAATAGAAAATAATTGAATTGTAAGCACAGAAATGTTTTCAGGATCACGACTCCTCTTTTTGAGGGGTTCTGTCACATAATGCTTTGGGATTGAAAGGATAATATCACTTCATTAAATCTGCCTGTTACTTGTGGTGCCTCCAGAGCCACACACAACATTGATAACAGTTGTAAAATTTCCTCTGCCTCAGTCCAGGTTGAATTTTGCCTTTTTTTTTTCCCCTTGGGATGAGCATGAGCTCTGTGTTTCTGGTTTTCCTGCCGTTGCTGGTGAGCCCCGAGCGCCCTTTCCCCCTCCACTGCCTGGCTCTGCTGCGGTTTGGGCAGCCAGGGGCACCAGTTTCCCATCAGTTTTGTGCATGCAGGTTCCTGCAGCAATGGCAACTGTAATGCACTGCTGCTGATTTCTTCTTTCTGTTGCTCTTCCTGGAGAAAATCGCCAGCAGTGCCTTATAAAACGTGCCATTGGTGGTATGTGGTTCTTAACAACGCGTGTTACCAGTGCTGGGTTTTCACTCGAGTGTCTCCTGTTTCTTCCTTTGGATTAACCAAATCATCTCCATTTTCCTCTGGGGGAACAGCTGACTCCATACTTATGATGTATTATCCATGTTACAGTTCTTGGCTTGCCACAAGTGGTTGTGACGAAGAATGAAAATCAATGTTTTTAGTAGCACTTGAAATCTAGTAATACTTAAAAAAATTCTGCACAATTACCTACCATCCCATATATTGCAGAACTTTGGGTGCATTAATGTTAGTTACCAAGAATTTAAGCATTGTGTCATCCCGTTGATAAACTGCCATACTTGACAATTGTCTCTTTTGGAGTGAATGTGTGGGGAGCTGCAAAAGCCTCAAGGATGACATTATCAATTGCATTTTTAAACTGGGGTTTGTTTCCTCTGCAGATCACTAAAGATTTTGATATTTAGCATGGATATAGGAAATAGACACATAATGACTTAGTTTACATGCAGTATGTACCTGGAAAAAGGTGCTCTGGGATGTTTCCCAGGTTTTTTTATATAGCTGCAAATGAAAAGCTCCCTAAGCTTCTGTAAAACATTAGAAATTGTATTTACTTGCTAATTGTTCTTAGATCAATGGTCATTGTAACTGGAAGTGTGTTAACACTTGTCTAAGTGTTCTGAATCATTCTAAAGCTTTGATTTCTAGCCTTTCATTTTTCAGGTAACAACAGTAATTTTGTTTTTTTTAGTATGAAATGCTTGGGAGCCTAAATATTTTGGGTTCCTAAATGACAGTGTCAAAGAAGGGGTTAAATTATTTTCTGGAATAATGTTTAGTCCTTAAACCCTTTCACTGGCAGCTCTTGTAAACACAGGTTTAAGGCCGGGGATCAAAATTTGGCATTTATTTTTACGGCTTTCAAAATGTATATATAATGATAAAAGTAATTGTGGAAGCTGGAAAATAAACAAAGATGTGTAAAACAAGTGCTGATAAATGAACAGTACAAGAAGCCAAAGTGTAATTGAAATCAGAAGTATAATCCAGTTTATCAGTCCCACTTTAAAAGGATCATTTATTTTAATTTAACTTTTTTCCACTAATCTTTTCTGACAACACATTAGGTGTGGAATTTTGAAATATTAAAGGAAGAATTTAAATCTAGCAGGTGTTGGAGAATTGTGTGGGAATGAAGTCTGTGGTCAAAGTGATCCTTGGACAACTCCTTTGAAAGCAGAGTATTCCCAGTAGGGCTGAATCTCCAAACAGTTTCACAGATGCCTCAGCATAAGTTCTGTGAATTTTGCATGCTGTGAGCACAACTGGGGATTGGTGTGGTTAAACTCCAAGCCAAATTTGTAACTGTCTAATTAATTTCCCTTTCAACTGAAGTATGGAGCCACCTTTGCTTTCCCTTCTTTCCCCCACCTGTTCTGTTGTGTCTGCTTTGCATGAAATGTCCTTTTCGTAATCTGTCCTCCCAAATGTGTTTTGTTGTGTCACAAAACAGATGGGAATGTACTTGAAGTTGACAAAACATTTCTAACAATCAACGGGATGCACACCTAAGCTTTCATATTCTGAGTTTATTTTATTCAGTGTGTTTATTTACCAGTGATTCTGTATTTGTCTTGAAAAGAATGATGTCACTAATTTTGATAGGTGGTTTGATGCCAGTGCTTGTGACTCCCTTTAATTATCTGAACTTCTAGCTCATACTAAAATCCAAGGTGAAAGGGACGCATATAATTTCTGTAAAAATGAATGTGATTGTTCAGATTGTAAAATCACCAGCTGAAAAAGCTGTGGTTTTTATCACACAAATGAGGTGTATTTTAACCTGGTAAATTGTATTGAGATGGAATTTGGCATTGGAATTTTTGTTTGTATTGATACAACTTCCCGCTTTCCACTCTCCTGTGTAGAGTCTTCCTTTAGAGATGGTGAAGAAGTGAAGTTAAACTTCAGTTTGCTTCTTCTTAGCGAGATCTCAGCCTTTGTGCTCTCCCTGGTAGTGCTGGAGGGAAATCCCAAACTGGACCCAGTGCATTTTAACCTTTAATCTCGTTCCTGTCAGTCATTTGTAGGGACTTCACCCTGTCTCTGGTCTCTCTTCGTGTGGTAGTGTCTGATATAAATGTAAATGCTTTCCTGTGGCACAAAACTGATTGAGGATGACTGGTTCTTTCCTGGCTGCTCCGATCCAGCCATGGTCTCAGGGCAGCAGGAGCTGGAGGAGGAACTGGCCCGGGCTCCCGGGATGGGCAGGCTGCAGCAGCCACGGAGGAAGGGCAGCCACGCCACCAGGAAGCTGCAGGTGGGTGACAGCAATCAGGAGTTTATCCCTACCTCAATGTCAGAAAAGTGCTCTTACTTATGTGATGCTTTAGACTTGAAAATATTAAAGGCTTTAGAACATAGAGTAGTTGCGGAGCTGAAAATGTTGGTAAACATCGGGATTGTGTCCATAGCCAGAAGGTGAGAATTCCTCTTTATTCCTTGAGTAATGAGTTGACTTAATTTTACAGTAAAAAATAACAAGCTTCCCTTGGGAATCATTCCAGTGCCTGAAGCTGTGTGCGTGCTTCATGTGTTGAGGCCATCTTTGGTTAGATAAAGTCGGTACAAATGTGTTGGTGGAGCTTTACTGAATAATTAGTATCTGTTACTGTCAATGTCAGGTGGACTTCCAGGTAGCTTGTGCTGCAGCTTGCACAAAAAAAGGTAACTTTTGTAAGAATTAGGATGTCATTGTCGCATCAACAAGCCATTGGAAGGATACATGTAGTTAACTCTAGTATTCAGAGAACTCTAACTGTAGAAATCAGGGGACCAATTAAGATGTAGTTACCCATTGGCCTCTCAGATTGCCTGAGGGTGTTTCACCTTAAAAATGCTGTGTGAGACTTGGCTTTTCTGGAAATAGCAGCTGGAAGCCGGGCAGGATACTCCAATGTCCACAGCAATCCCACACATCTGCATTTAGGCACCTGAATCACGTGCTGAGTTTTAGGCCTCGTGATTGAAACTATGCTTTTAGTCACAGGGCTGTTTTACGCTTGCTGCCTTCCTTCTCTAAATTCACCTTCCTTCCCCTTCATTGTGTGTAGGAAGAATACAACTTCGATGGCAAGCACTGCTTCCAGGAGCTGCCCGTTGCCCTGGATGGCCCCGCCTCGGCTGACGGAGAGAGTATGGGAGGTTGGTGGCCAGAGTACAGTGCCCCCAGCGCAGGTGTGACAGCGGCCAGCCAGTTGGTGGGAGCATGCACGCAGCATCTGTGTCCACTTGTGGTTTCAAATTCAGCTAACAGCCCATTGGTGGTGCATTTGAATCTTTGTTGAGGTTTTTTGGCTTGTGTTTCCCCCTTTTTGTTTCGAAGCATGTGCGTGCTGGATGAACTGCCTAGTTCTGCTTCAGGAGCAGGGTATGGGTATGGCTGGGCACTGGATGGGATGAGCCTTGGTGCCCATCAAACATCCTCTGTGTTCTTTTGAGTTGAGTCTTGTTGCTGTGAATGTGTTCCCAGTTTATACCACAGTTATTTTGCAAACCAGAATTGCATCCCATTGTTCTTTGCTTCTAATTTAAAAGCACAGTTATTTTTTTAATGCTGATGTTTTTATAGCAGTGGTAAAGATTGCAAATATATTTTATTGTTAAGATGGAATGGACTCACTTGCAAATTTTGACTCCCACTAGCTTATTAATAATTACTTAAGCTCTGATCCTGCAAGTACCTGATTAACTTGTGGTTTAAGTAACATGAGCCATACTATTGATTAAGCCACAGTAGTTATGTCTCAATATTATCAGAGTATTCCTACCGGGTTCTCTGAGTTCTTGAACTCTGCAATTCTGTTTTGGTTTTTCAATGGTTAAGGGTACTTTTGCTGTCTAAATTTTGGGAATGCAGGCCCTTAGGCATTTCCACCAGAAATAGGTGGGGTCTGGGGGTGCCCAGCACTGGTGAGAATCATGGATAAGAAGCTGAAACCATTTCTAGACTTCAGGAGTTTTAGTTGACTTGTCTTGAAATCATTTTTCTTCTTGGACTTGAGTAGGTTTACGGAGTGTGGTTGAAGAGTTGGAATTGGAAAGAAATCAACTGCAGGAACAAATTCTTTTTCTGGAAGAGCGTTGTCAGGATTTGGAAGACAGATTTCAGCTTCGAGGTAGAATGGAGGCTCTCCAGGTGAGCTTGGGAGTTGTGCCAACCTGTTGATGCAAGAGAATAGCTTTACTCTCAGTTTCTGTTCTTACAAGGAAGTCAAAAACATCAATTTGCAGCCAGCAAAAAGTGGCTAAAGCCTTATTTATGTTCATAATTGTGTTGGTAGAGAGTGTACACTTACTACATTGTGCTCTGAAGTTGAAGCCTGTTGCTTCTGTTCAGCACGTGGAGAAACATTTTTAGGATTAAGCTTTTTTAATTTCTTTTAGAAACATAGTAAAAGGCAACATGACTTTAATTATTCTTTGTGGAGGTCTTTGCCAGAAAGTCCAGAATTAGATTTTGTTGTGACTGGCATAAGTGTCCCTCTTCTTATATCCCCTCAAGTTTCTTTTCTGTAAGGGTCTGTGTATTTTATATTTTATGTGTCAATATATATAAGCACATTTATAGAAAGGAAACTCTGTATAAGGAAAAATCAATGATATAATATTTCTGTATCACCAATCTAACCCCCAGATATTAATTAGATATATTTACATTGTGCAATTATTTAGTGAAGACCTCACAAAGTAAAGTTCTTTTCCAAGGAAAGCTTTTTTTAATATTGCCTGAGTGAGAGATTACAGTGGTGATTTGTGAACCTCATTTTCAGTGACAAATTATTTGACTCAGACTCTGGTGCATTACTCACAGTTCTTTATCTGTTAAGTTGCACGTGTATAGAAGAGAATTAATGACTCTAAGAGGGAAGGCATTAATTCTTCTTGAGAATCTTGTAACAAAGCCTTTCAATACAGGTAACGTTTGGTGTAGAGGAAGAAGGGCAGCTATTGAGGGCGGTGCAGGTGTGTTCTGCCTCCTCCAAAATGCCACCTTATTTTCATGACTGGTGACAAGTTTGCCATGTTTGTCCGATTTGGTGTTCGTTCTGGATGTGTTTTGCTTTTGGTTTTTGATTGCTGTTGAACGACTTTTTTTTTTTTTCTCCTTTTTTTTTGTTTTGTTTTGATTTTGAATTGGTGCAGTGGATCTGACTAGACTAGGCGATTTGTACTGTGTTTTAAAATCAGCCAAGTTGTGTGGATGTTTCTTTTCATTACGAAGGCTCTTCACTGCTGTTTTGTTGCAGAATGAAAATGAACGTCTGCAAACTCAGCTCACCCAGCTACGCACCCAGCAAATGCGAGATGTGGAGAAGCATCAGGTTCTCATCTCTGGCTTGAATGAGCAGCTGAAAGGGTAAAATGAAGGTTCTTTACAACTCCAGCCATGATGAGCTTGCTTTGCTTTAAGCTTAATTGTCTAATGGGGAGTATAATCTCTTAAAACATTTGAAAAAGAGTTGCTTGATTCGTGTTTCTGTTTGCAGTGAGGTTAGTTTTGGGACTTGGAAGTTGCTTTCAATCATGTTATTTTTGTACTTGAAAGTTTCAATGGAAAGTATAAAAATAATTACTCTCTTAAGAGAACATTTTGGTACTAGTAAGGCTAGAAAACATAAGCTTTGTTTTCAACATGTCTAAATATTTGCTTCTTAGATTAAGTGACAGAAACAGTTTCCTTGAGAATTCACTTGGAGAAAAAGAACAAAAACTGTTGAGCACGACAGAAAAACTGGAGCAAATTGAAACTTTGAGGAAACTGCTTCAAGAAAAGGATCTTCTCAACAAAGAGCTTAGTGAAAAGTTTGTGCATACTGAGCAAAAAGTAAGTTAAATTTCTTGTTAGCATTTGATTTACTAGAACTGATGAGCTTTAGCCATAACTTTCTATTCGAGTCCCAGCAGCAGTATTGCTGTTTTCTGTCTGAAGGCTCTTGTTGTGTCTTTACAGTTTTGTTCATTTAAATGCTTGGCTTTAAATTTGCTATAAGGATTTTTTTAGACCCAGCACAGCTTTCCATGGAAGTATTTACCTTTTATTGGGGTCCTAAGTTATTGTTGTGTATAATTTCCAAGTGTGAACTTCACTGTTGTGCAAACTCAATATTATAACCGGTGACATCAGAAACTTAATATAATGCTATTTATTTCTATCACATGAATTTTTCTTTTTACTACTAAGCTGAATGAAGCCTTGAAGAAATGCAGTGTGTATGAAGTGGAGAGCATGGAGCAGAAAACAGTCATCAGCGATCTCACAGAAAAAGTTGCTGCACTGAAGGAAAAGGTAACTCATAAAAATAAAGTAAGAGAAGAAATTTTTTGTTCCTTTGTCATGGTCTGTTTAAATGTCAGCAGAATTAACAGGATTAGCTGCTTTAAATTTTGTACACTGAACATTCTGTATGCAGAAACAGTCTGAGGGATAGATAACATGGTTACCTTGTGACTTTACAGCTGGGGACAGGTTGGTTACTTTAAATACTCATCTACATGCAGAATGTAACCTCTCTTGTCTCTCTGACATGTTTGAAGTGTTCTTGTAACATTATTTTCTTGATGTTTAGACCTTGAAACAGGACAGCGTGGTCGAGTTGATGCAGCTGGATCTGGACCAGACAAATGAAGAGCTCGACAAACTGAACTCAAGCCACTTGGAGGAAAGGTCTCAGCTGATCCAGGATCTGCAGAAACGGGAACGAGAAATGGACAATCTCAAAGAGGCACTGGCAGAAAAAGACAGGGAGATGTCTGTGCTGGCAGTGAACATGGCAGAGTACTCGGAGCAGCTCGTGCTCCTCAAGGACCAGGTGCAGTGCAAAGAGGAGCAGATGAGAGGGCTGGAGGAGACTCTGTCCAAGGCTGAGAGGGAGGCTCGTTTACTGAAGGAGGTGCAGACGGCCGATGTGAGAGATGCAAGCCTGAGGATCTCTGTGCTCTCTGAGCAGAGCAACACCATGAGACAAGAGCTGGAGAGGGCTCGAGCTGAGACTGAGGCTAAAACCAAAGAGAATGAGGAATTAATAAGGCAAAGCACCGAGAACAGCATGACAATTAAGGATCTCCGAGCTGAAATCAAGGCCAGCAGCGTTGCCTACCGTAACAAGCTCACAGAGTGTGAGTCACAGATTACTTTGCTGAAAGAACAAATTACTAAGTCATGTGAAAAACTACAAGAAACAGAGGACAAACAAAGAAAAGAAACGGAGTATTTGAAATCTCAGCTTGTGGAAAATGATGCTCTGAAGGAAAAATGGAACAATTTGCTTAAAGAGAAAGAGAGTAAAGCAGAGACACTTGAAAATGAGTTAAAATCAATTAAAGATTCATACAACAAACTGGTCTCAGAAAATGCTAAAAAAAATGAGGAGTTGGCTGAGTTATCCAGGAAACTTACAGAACATATTGAACATCAGGAAATAATTAAAAAAGAACTGCAAGAGAAGCAAGAGCTTGTTATTTCATTAGAGCAGAAACTTGGGGTTTTGGAGCAGCAAAATGAAGAGACTAAACTTAAATTAACTGGAGAGCTGAAAGCCAAAGAGATGTGTTGCAAAGAACTTAATAAGCAATTAAATGAAATACATAAACAAATTAACAAGCTGGAAATAGAGACACAGGAGAAAGCCTCAGCTAATAACCAGTTACAGGCAAATCTTGAAGGGAAAGAAGAAAAATTGGCAGAGCAAATAAAAGCAAATGAATCCCTGAAAACAAGTATAGATACAATGGAAAAAGAGAAGGAGCAGCTGATCAGAGAAAATGAGAATTTGTCCAAACTCCTGGATGTAAAAGAGTGTGAATTGTTAAAACAAACACAGGCTGTGGCAGAAATAGAGAACAAGTTATCTGCTAGCACTGCTGAGTACGAAAAAACTCTCTCAGCGCTGAATTGTGATAAAAACACTCTGGCAGAAAAGGTGGAACAGCTCTCAGTGGCTGCGGAGCAGAAGGAAAGCTCGGTCACAGAACAGCTACGGGAGAAGACAAAGGAGTGTGATGTGCTGGCTGGGCACTTGGCTGAGAGCAGGGACCAGGCCCAGCAACTGCTCATCCAGCTGCAGGAGATGAGAGATGAGGAAATAAAGAAGGAAGAAACGTTAAATAATAAATTATCTGAATGCAGTGGCCTAACCCAAGAGCTCAGCCATACCAAGGAAAAGAATTCACTCCTGCAGGAGCAAATTCAAAGCATAACTTTGGATTTTGAAGCTGCAAACAGATCTCTAGAAGAGAAGGACCTTCAAAATAATTCACTGCGTAAGGAAAGGGAGGAGATTAAGCTTTGTGTTATGGAGTTGCAGGGTGAAATTAAAAATCTTAAAGATGAAAAAACAAAGTTCTCTCAGTTGGTAGAGGAGAGAGACCTGGCTGTGAAAAGTCTGAGCTCAGAACTTGAGAAGTTTCAGAGGCAAGTTGCTGAAAAAATGGAGGAAATTACAGCATTAAATAGTCAGCTACAGCTGTTAAGCAAAGAAATGGAGGTTCTCAGGCATGAAAAGGAGGACTTTTCAAGCTTATTGAGTGAGAAATCACGTGAATGTGAATTTTTTCAGTCTGAAATGACTTCAGCAAAGCACCAAGCACAAACAGCAGCTCTAGAGAATGATAAATTGAAAGCAGACATTGAAACAGTTAATGTTACAGTAATGAAAAAGTCAGAGGAAGTGGCTGCTTTAACTTCACACTTGTCCCAACAAAGTCATAATATTTTAGCTCTGAAGGACCAAATTGATGGCCTATTGATTGAGAAAGAAAACTTAAAAATGGCCTTTGAAGAAAAAGAAACTCTGCTTTCTGAAAAGGAGGCTTTGATTCAGCAAATGAAAGACAGCAAAGTGGCAGGAGAGGGGCAGTACCTGCAGATCATTGCAGATCTGCAAAACCAAGTCCAAGCCCTGGGCGTTGAAACCAGGCAGCTCAGACACACAGTGCAGGAAAAGGAAAGTGAATGTAAGAGGCAAGGCCAGGAATTAAAGTTACTAAAAGATAAATCTGAAGAGTCTGATTTACTTAGGGTTCAACTGTCTGAGAATATGGAGGTGATTTCTGACCTTCAGTGGCAGCTTAAAAACATGACAGAACAATCAGCCCAGCTGAATGATTCAATTGTACAGAAGGATGTATCTCTAAAGCAAAAAGTAGATGACTACATCAGTTTAAAAGCACAGCTCTCTGAGGTGCAGGAATCGTCTGTCCTGCAGGGGGAACAGTTACAGCTTTTGGCCTCTGAAGCAGAACAGCTAAAGGTACTCGTTTCAGAAAAAGAATCAGCCATCACCAGTATTTCAGTATTCAGTGAGAATTTAAAGATGCAACTGCAAGAGAAGCAGAATGAATGTGATGTCTTAAAGAAACAGGTGGTGGAGCTGGAGGAAGTGAATGAGAATTTCCAAAAAGAAATACAGCAGCAGAAGAATGTAATAATGGAGATGGACCAGTCCCTGTCAGAAAAGGAATCCTCTCTTATGGAAAATGAAAGTCTCCTCAAAACTCTGGAGGAGAAAACAAAAAAAGGTGAAGAGAAGTCAACTTTAATTTCTCAGCTCCAAAATCAGGTAGATGAACTAAGACAGGAACTACAAAAATCTAAAGAACTGGTCAGTGAGAAAGAAAATGCCTTTTTATCCCTTCAGGAGAGCATTGAAGCACAGTATGAACTGAGAACTGAGGTGAACGTGGCTCTGGGGAAAAAAGAGGAGGTTATTGCCGGGCTGCTTAATTCCTTAAAGGAGAAAGTTGCCAGGGCAGAGTTGGCAGAGAGCAACGTTAATGTTCTCTCCCATGAGATTGAAGTTCTCAGAGAGAAACTGGGGAAAAGCACAACAGCCATGAAAAACCTTACAGAGGAATTTCAGGAAAGGAGTGAGAAGCTCAATACTAATCAGAGAAAAATTGATTCATTGACTGTTGAACTTGAATCTCTTAAAAGTGAGTACCAAAAAGCACTAGACCAAATAAACACAGGGGAACAGGAACTGCAGCAGAAAGAGCTGGCCGTGGAGGCTCTGCGGGTGAGGTGCACTGAGCAGGCAGAGAGCTTGGAGTGTTTGAGGTCAGAGCTCAACAACGTCAGCTCCAAGTCATCGCAGGAGTCCCACGACAAGGTGCTTTTAATAGACAGTCTCCAGCGCCAGGTTGAGTCTTCAGAGAAAGAAAAAAGTCTGTTACAAGAAGATGTTGCTAAGCTGATGGCTGAAAACACACAGCTGAGTGCATCCCAGAATGATCTGCAGAAGAAATTGGAAGAGCTCCGGGAAATCCATGAAAAACTAGAAACGAGTGAGAATTATTCAAGAATGCAGATAGATGCTGTCAAACTGCAGATGAAGACAGAAAAAGAGAAGTTACAGATGCAGGTTAGTGTGAAGGGTGAAGAACTTTCTAAATTAGAACTTAAGTGTGAAACTCTAGAACAGAGTCTGCTTGAGTCAGAAAACAAATGGGTGACAGAGCTTGACAGGGCAAATTTGCAGAATGATAATCTTACTGAGCAATTGAGCAGTTTAGAAAGTGAAATGAAATCAAAGGATAGCAAAATCCAGTCTTTGCAGCAAGAGCTGGATCTTATAAAAGAGAAATTAACTCAAAGCTTGTCTCCATTACTTAGTAGTAGGCTTTTCTGTAAAGAAAAGGCACAGACTTCAGATTCTGAACTGCAGCCAAGTGATAGTAAAACTCAGCTGGAAACATTCTCCACTCTGATAAATTCTATTCTGAGCAGAGAAACAGAAGGAGAGCAATTGCAGCTGCTGGTTTTAGAAAAGCAGAAAGAAATAGACGCCATGAAAGAAGAATTGAAAGGTGTGGAGTTGCTTCGGAAGCAGAAGGAGGTGCTGCAGAGTGACATGGAAAAGATGAAGGGCAAATACACATCTGAAGTGGAATGTCTGTCCAAAGAAATGCTCACGCTCAAGGAAACATCACGTAAACAACAGTCTCTCCTGCAAGACAGGGAAGAGACCTTTGCAGAAATCAGTAAGCAGGTTGAATTTCTTCAAGAGAAGATAAATAAATCAGAAGAAATACTAAGAGCCAGTCAAGAAGACCTGCAGGCTGAAGGTAGAAAAGCAGCAAGTCTCCTTGAAGAAGTGGGGGAAAAAGATGAACTCATCAAAAACTTAACTTGCCAGGTAAATCAGCAGAAGGATTTAATCTCTGGTCTGAGCCAGCAACTGAAAGAAAAAGACTCTTCTGTTACCCAGGTCATGGAATCATTGTCTAATGAAATGCTGAATTTCTCTGAAGAGAAAAATGCATTAAATGCCAAACTGCGAGACCTTGAAGCTGTTCATGATAGTTCTGTGGCAGAGCTAAAGCGAGTGGTGCAGGAGCTGGAGGATTGCAGGAGAGAACTGGAACGTAGTCAGGGGATGCTGAACAGTAGAGAAGCTGAGGTTAAAGATTTAATGACTGAAAAAGAGGAGGCGCAGTTTAATCTGGAGAAAATGGGCAAGGAAAAAGAGAATCTGAAAAAGAAACTTCAAGCAGCGCTGATAGTAAGAAGAGATCTAATGCAAAAAGTGGGGAAACTAGAAAAGAGTGGTCAGGAAGAACTAGAAAAAGAGCAAAAAAAAGCAGAGGAGCTGTTGAAGGAAGTTAATGAGTTAACAGAAAAGCTGAAACTAATTGAAGCAAAAAATAAAGATTCTGAGTGTCTTCTTGGCACTTTGAAGCAACAACTTTTAGAAAAAGATGCCAAAATAAGTGATTTGACTGAAATTTTGTCTTCAAAAGCTTCTTGTTTAGAGGAACTTCAGCACAACATCACAGAACTAAATAATGTCATTGCTGAAAAACAAAATATTTGTGAGCAGAACCTAAAATCTTTAGAGGAAAAGGACTGCAGGCTTGCTCACATGCAGGCTATGCTTGATGAAAAAGCAAATGCATATGAAGAGGAACGTTCCCAGCTGCTCTTAGCTCTTGAAAAGGTGAAGTCTGAGCTTAAGAAGAAGGAGGAATCATTGAAAAAATCTGGTTTAGAAGCCCCTGGTTTAAGTGGTGGGGACAGGAAAGAGTGTCTGGACCCCAACAATGACATTGGTGTCATAGATCAATTAGAAAAAGAAGCTTTACAGAGGGAGCTTTTGGTCCTGGAGAAAGATACGAAAACACTTCAGCAAGAAAGGGAAGAGCACAGTAAACTTGGAGCAGATTTTGATGAACAAAAACCCCACCTTGAGCAGCTCAAACAAGAACATTCAGTGGCAAGTGAAGACACTGAGTTAAAGGAACTAAGAAGTGATCATGCAAAGCTTGAGGAAATAGAAACGTTAAGGAAAGAGTTGAGAAAGATAGTGGTGGAATTTGGTGATGAAAGAGAAGGAAAAGTCGAGTCTTTGAGACAACAGGAGCAATGTCAGGGCAGCTTGTTGGAGGACATAAATCAGCTCCAGCAGAAGCTGAAGGCATATGAGGCTGAAACTGTAGACCTTAAGACAGTGCTTGGACATGTGAATGAAGAGAAAGAAGCACTTATTAAAAAAGTTGAGGATTATGAGCTGAGCCAGGAGGAGCTGCAGAGGGCGAGAACTGAAGCTGAGAAGGAGGCTGCAGAAAGGAATGAGGAAATGGAAGCATTGAGGTGTTCGCTCACGGATTTCAAAGATAAACTTGACTTGGAAAAGGAATTACTAAACAAAGCTGTAAAGGAGGGCCAAGAAGAAGCCCACAGTTACAAAACAGCACTGGAAGAAATGAAGAGCGAAAAAGAGGGACTTCTCAGGTCTTTAGAAAAGTCCAGTTTGGAACTAATGAATATGAAAAAGGAGGTAGAACGTTTCAGTGAGGAAAACAAAAATCTGGTGACAGAGCTGTGCTTGGTGCGTGAGAAGGCTGAGAGGAGGAGACCTGTGGTGTCTGGCAAAGAGCTTAAGGAAGGAAATCATGCTGAAAAGGAACTAGGAGAGGTTGGCTCAGAAAGTAATATCCATGAAGAGAAGTTAGAAGGTAAAGGCACCAGTTTTCAACTATCGGAGGCTGATTACTCTGGGAAAACTAAACCGAGAGAAGCAACAGAATGTGAAATGCAGAAACAGGCGCAAGTGATGGAAGAGCCCCTGGGAAAACCTGCCAATGCAAATGATTCAAAACTCCAAGGGCAAAGAGCTGTAACGGAGGAGAAATCTGGAGAGCGCCTTCAGAGGAAACTCCAGGCGGCTTTAATATCGCGCAAAGAAGCCCTGAGAGAAAACAAATGTCTGAAAGAGCAGCTGGATCAGCTGCTGCTGGAAAGAGAAGAGCTGGTGAACAAGGCAGGGATGCTGCAGCACTTGTTGGAGCTTGGCAGGGAAAAGCAAAGTTTGAGTGCTGTCACTGCCTCGGGCGGGGAGGAGAGCCTGGTCTCTGAGAACGCGAGGCTGCTGACGGAGAACGAGAACCTCACCGCGGCGTGTGAGAGTCTGAAATCCACCATGGAGTCTATAGTGCAGGAAAAAGAGGCCTTTTCTTTCCAGCTGAACACCTTAAAAGATTCTCAGACAGTTGAATTGACAGGCTGGAAGGCTAAACATAGCGAACTAAAGCAGGAGTATGAATCGCTTCTTCAGGCCTATGAGAATATCAGTAGTAAAGTGGCAGATATGAGGCAAGTGACTGATCTCAGTAGGAAAGAGAAGCAGGAGGCACTCCAGAGACTCAGGGAAGGAGAATCTGAGAAGGATGCTCTGGGGAAGCAGTTACAGAAACTCCTGGATGAAAATGAGGTCCTTAAGAGTCAACTGAAGCAACTTGGCGACTCCAAGAAGACGGAGGTTGATGAGCTGCAAAGTAAAGCAGAGAAGCAGATCCGGGAGCAGGAGGCAAGGATGCAGGAGCACCAGGACCGCCTCGGTGAGCTCACGGAGCAGAACCACCAGCTGATGGAGGAGAATGAGCAGCTGAAGCAAACCTCTGAGAACCTAAAGCAGGCCTTGGAGAAAATTCAGAGTGAAAACGAGAGCCTTCAGAATAACATCACCTTAACTAAAGCAGCCCTGGGAGAACTCCAGGTTCAGATGGAGTTGTACCAAAATGACACACAGTCCAAAATCAGTGGTATGTTATGTGAGAATGAATCCTTGTTAAAGGACATCAGTGTGTTACAGGATAAACTCTCTGAAAAAGAGCAAGATGTTCTTGCCCTTGAAAGAGAAAAAGAAATTATTTTGGAAAAAGTGCTAGAAGCTGAAAAATCTTCGGCCTATAAAAATCACTGTCTAACAAAGCTGGATGTAGAGTGTAAAAGCCTTACACAAGAAATTGTTAGTCTAAATGAAAAAGTCAAGATTTTAGAGGATGATAAATGTCTGTTACAGGAAGAACTAGAAAACGTACAAGAAAGTTCTTACAAAGTAAAGAACGAGAGAGAATTTCTTGAGACAGAGTTGCTGAATCATGTTAAAAAGGTTGATCATCTTACTGATAGAATGAAGTCAGCACAGGTACAGAATAACTTGCTGTTACAACAGCTGGAAGAATTAAAAGCAGAGAAATGTCACGTGGTCAAAGAAAAGGAAGAGCAGCAGCTCCATCTTGTGAAGATGTTTGAGGAGAAGGTGAAAAGTGCTCAGAGGGACAACAGTGGAAGTAAAAACAAAACTAAGGAACTGCAAGAGCTCTTAAAGGAGAAACAGCAGGAGATCAATCATTTGCAAAAGGATTCTATAAAGCTTCAGGAGCTGATCCTGGACTTGGAAAGATCTGTGAAACTGTCACAGTCAAAATGTGAAAAATTGGAAAAGGACTTAAGTAATACGTCAGAAAAGGTGGTGAAAGCAAATGAAGAAATATATAATCTCAAAGGGGAGCTCTCGGCACAGATGGACTTGTTGGATCAGTCAAGGAATGAAGTGGACAGGCTTACAGGTGAGAACCTAAACTGGAGGAAAGAACTGCAGAAGAAAGACGAAGAACAGCAACTCCAAAAGAGAGAATATGAGAGACAATTGGAATTTCACCTGCAGCAATTAAAATTGCTGCACAAAAGGGAGTTTTCAAGCCTAGAGGAGCGACACGGTGCCCTGGAGAGGGAAAAGGACCGGGCAGTCAGTGAGATTCGGGGTTTGCAAGAGGAGATCAGCACTAAGGACTCTCAGAACAAGCAGCTCCAGGCAGATTTGAACGCGGCCTTGGCACGACTGGCTGCTTTTACAAGGTGTATGTCCTCCCTTCAGGATGACAGGGACAGGGTCATCACTGAAATGAAAACCTGGGAACTGCAGTTCAAAGAGGCCATCCAAAATAAGGAGAGGCAGCTAGAAGACAGTAATAAAAGAATAGCAGCCTTACAGGATGAATTGAAAGATAAGGTGACTCAGGTTCAAGAGCTGAGTATCAAATGTTCTGTGGTAGAGGAAACAAAGGATGAACTGTACCTGAGGCGGAAATCTGCTGATATGCAGCACTATGAAGAGCTCTGCAGGATAAAGCAAGAAAACACCTTCTTTTTTAACAGACAGCAAGAGCTGGAGAGTGTTCTTCAGTCCAAAGAGGAAGCTTTGCAGGCACTCCTTAAAGAAAACAATTCTCTTAACCATCTCATAGAGAGTAGTAAAAGTGCGGGAAGAGAGATAAAAGCCCTGGAAAGTAATTTTACGAGACAGGAGCAAGAGTTGCAAGAGCTCCTAGCAGAGAAGGAAAAGATGAGTGCTGAATTGCAAAAGCAGCTCACCATTTCTGAGCAAATGAAGGTCATGCTAAATAATAAAGACAAAGAAATTTCCTTACTCATTTCCTCAAAAGGTGCTGAAATTTCAGACTATCTGATGCAGGTCCAGACTCAGCACAGAAATCAAATCCAAGAGTATGAACTTCAGTTAAGGTCTTTGCAGGTGGAGAGACAACAAGCTGAGGAGTCCCATCAGAGGGTGGAGAATGAGCTGAGAAATCTCCAGGTGAAAGCAGAAAAAGCAGGGCAGGAGAAGGCTGCCATTGCCAGTGAAATAGAAGCCTTTAAAAAATCAATGTCATCTCTCCAGAACGATCGGGATGATCTTTTCACCAAATACAGGGAGCTGGAACAGCTTCATCAGGATGTCTTAAATCAGAGGGACAGGCTTATAGTTGGCAATGCAAGTGAGAATAATGCTCTGAAACAGGAATTGAGGGTACTCCTCAATCGAATAGATGATCTGCACTCTGAAAATGCCATGCTGAGTGCACAGCTCATAAAGTACAGGGAAGATCTTAACCAGGTCTTATCTCTGAAAGACCATCAGCTGAAAGACTTACTGAAGCAGAAATTGGATTGTATTAAAAGCCTTGAACGTGAAAAGTACGAGCTTCAAAAGCAACTGAAGGAAATGCAGGTTTCCAGTGAGCTGCACGAGGGGACTGCTGTGTCTTTGGAACGTGAAAATAAAAAGTTGGTGTCTAAAGTAAGTGATTTAGAATCTCTAATTGCCTCGTTAAACAAAGAGAAACTTGTTTCTGAATCTGGAGAGAAACTGCGAAGTAGTGATAGTGTTCAGAAAAAAGAATCAAATGCACAGAATGGGGAAAATGTCCAGAGAAAGGTTCAAGAACTCCAGAAATCCAGAGGCAGGAGTGCAGGTGAGGAATACAGCAAGACTCTTTGGACACCTGAATGTGGAGATAAACCTGATGCTTTTGCAGAGAAGATGCTGCTGGAGCTGCAGTCTCAAAACAGTGAGCTGAGGTCCCAAAATGAGGCCTTTGGGAAGGCAATGACTGCCCTGCAGAATGACAGAGATCGGATCCTGGAGGACTTGAAGGTACTTCAGGGCAAATACACAGATGAGCTCAAGACTGAAAAGAGGAGAGGAGATGAACTTGAAGCTGAGTTGGAGGGGTTTAAATTGCATCTCATCAGTATCCTCCAAGAAAACCCTCTGCTGCATCAGGGTACCTTTGATGCTGCAGAGCAGGTGCCCCTCGCTCAGGTTGCTGATGAAGTTGGAAGGCTCTGTAGGACTTTAGTCAGTCGGGACATGGAGGTGAGCAGGCTCTCAGCTGAGTGTGGCAACTATGGCCAGCAGATTGAAGCATTTTCCAAGGCCATGGCCAGTCTTCAGGATGACCGAGACAAATTGCTGCAGGAGCTCGGCACTCAGAAGGTAACTTCTGACTCCAGACAGGGCACAGCTCAGTTTCCCATTGATTGCAGCAGCATCAATGAGAGAAATTACTGTAAAAGTAATTTGGATGTGCCTCAGACCAGTAGGGAAGCTTTGGTAAGTGTTAATTAGCCGCATCTCCTTGTAATTTTATTCTTTGTGCAGGGAGTATTTAGAGACATGGTGGATTCTGAAGTTTAACTCTGTGGATTGTGTGAGTGCTGAGATGGCCCTGTGTGACCAGGGAAGGTGTGTTTATGGGTTTGGGGGGTTAATTATCCAGTTGGATGGAGAGAACAAAATGGGGCAAAACAATGTTCTGTAATCAGACTTCAACCACAGCATTTTCACTCCAGTTCACTATCCATATTCATTAAATCTAGGCTAAGGAAGGAGCCAGCCTTGCAGCAGTGGAAATATCCAAACTGAAGACTAAGGTGGATGATTTGGAGAAGGCTCTGCATCAGACCAAAGCCTTCCAAGCAGAAACCGAGAGGGAGATCACCTCGTACCAGAACGAGCTGGCTGGGTTAAGGTATGGATGTTACATTTCATCAGTTCTTGCGGTTCTCCTTTAGGATTCATCAGTGACTTCCCAACCCCACCTAAAACTGACACCCACAATTAGCAGGAAGCGGGATAGCAATGTCTGTGATGTGTGACACCAATTTGCACAGGGTTGTTTTTGTGCACAGGTGTCCTTGTGCCTTTATGTCTCTTGGTTTATGTCAAGTTTCAGACAGTCTTACTTGGGTGGTTTCTGTTCTCTGGTGATGTAGATATTTGGAACTGCAGTTAAAGAGTCTTGTGTCAATGCTTGGTCCAGAGTAACAGTAATCGTGTTTGAATTTGGGGCCTTAGGCAGTGTCGTGGTGCCTCACTGCATTTTGTGGTCCACAGTGCCATTTCAAGATCTCCAGTTCAAGTTGCTGTAGGATAATATCTTTTGCACTAGAAGCTTTTGAAATACTCATGCAGGAAATACTCAAACCTCATTTTAACATGTGGATTTAACCAGTGAACAGCATGAATATATATATATATTTTTACATGTGACTGTTAAAAATACCATTATTTATTTCAGAAGTAACAGTAAGCACAGTTTTATCTTTTTCATTGATATGCATGTGGTATATAATTATTTAACATACAATCTTTCATGTTCAGAATGGAAAAAAACCTCCTGCTCTCTGAGTCCCAGGCCCTGAGAACTCAATGTCAGATCACCGTTGCTGAGAAGGACCGACAGATTGCAGAGCTCCAGAAGCTGCAGCAAGAGATGGTTGTTAAGAAATCAGTCCCTGCTGGCAGCAACTATCCAGTGCAGGTAAAGGAATGGAAGGTGGCAGGAATGTAAAGAGGAATTTAGCAGTTCATTGTGTTACACTTGCAGCCTCAAAAGAGAACTACACAGCACATGATAGTAATCTTTCAAGTTGCTGTCTTAGGTTAGTTAAATCCAGGATGTAATAGGAAGATGTTAAAAAGAAATTAAATGGCTTTTTTTTTCAGATTTATTATGGCTCCAGCCATTTTTAGGGGCATGGTTTTTAAGAGGATCAAGAGCTTGGTAGTTCACACATCTTTGATGCAAAGAAATTTCCAAGATCTATTAAAATTTGTTCTTTGGAGCCTAAATCAGTGTGTAATGACTGCAGGACCTAACTGGGGGAGAAGGGCAGATGTGCCTGATGGAACTGTTCTTGCCCTGCCCCTGAAGCAGCTGGAATTGGCTCCTGCCAGGGACAAAATCCTGGATTTAGAGAGGCAGCAGCTGACACTCCGCCTGCCAATTGCTGTCTGCTGTTGTGGACTGTCATTTAAGCTTCAAGGAAAGTGTTGTTTTAGAGTAATATTCTCATTTACCTTTTCTGTGCCAAAGGAAGGAAGCGGTATTCCTTTTAATGTAATTAAACCCAGCATTTCAGTTGGTCAAGTTTGTGTTTCGTATGCTGTTCATTTTCTGTGATTGAAGTTACAAATAAGAGCCCTTGAAAAGAAATATTGAAGAGTTATGGAGTATTTTATGTGGTAGAAATCTTCATTTCAGGTTTTGTGGGTCAATAAAGCATTAAAGAAGGCCAAAGCTGCAAACTGGTGACAAAGTCAGGTGTGTTTTTTCTTTTCAAAATGGACTTTTGCGGCTTAGAATCTTCATTTACAAAACAACTGTTCTGCTGGTCATGAATACAGTACATTCTTAGCTTGAAAATAACTTTTGAAAGGTGTTTTATATTCATATGTTTCTGTTTTCTGGCCATTTTTTGGTGCCTTGTGCTGTTTGCAAATTAAGAATTGAGTTGGGCTTGCCTCTTCATGGTAATTTTTTATTATTTTTTAATGCAAATATTTTGGTTGGAAACTCTGAGTAGAAGCTGGTTTTTTTCAGTGTTACAAAGTCTCTTGCAAATGGGGTTTTAAGCTGTGAGAAGGAATTTTTACGTTGTGGAAAGGCAGTTCTGTCTGTCTGGCGTTGGAGTTGTGTGTTACTCAGGGAATTCCTGCACTCCTCACCCTGAATATCCTGCTGCTGTTCAAGGCTTTGGAAAGCACCTCCCTGGCTGGCAGTGGAGATGCTCCAGAGGAAATCAAACGTGTCTTGGCTGAGAGGAAGGAGCTGCAGAAGGAGCTGCAGCGCTGCCTCCAGGAGATCCACCAGAGGGACCTGCACTTCCAGCAGGTGAATTCCAAGGTGAGTGGGACCAGCTCCGATCCTCCATAGCTCCCGTCAGTCTGGGCTGGGATCACATGGGGGTATTGATGAGTTGGTGATGTCTTCATGATGGACAGTTGTTTTTACTGTTAAACTTAAAACTGATTCTTCCAAACAACCCCCTGGACTCAGACTAGAAACTGCAAAGAAAATGTCAGCGTTGCCTCTGCCAGGCTCTTCTGGCTTCCCTCACCGAGAGGGTCATCTGACTCTGCCTTCTGGAGGTCCTGATGGGCCACTGCTGAACTTCCACTCAAAGGGTTTGTCACTGCAGACAGAAACAGGTTGGAACACAGTTTTGGCTTCTGGTTCGGGCGTACCAATGGCAGGGGAAATCACTGCTCAGGTTTCATTATTTCCTCTCATAAAACAACTATTTAAACCTCACCCGGACTGTGAACTTTCCACAATGTCTGTGCAATTTTGACACAGGAGTTTCAAAGGAATTCCCTGGAGGAGCTGGTTCCTGATTTGTGCTTATTTAAATGTGAATTCCTTGCAGGTTGTGCAGTCAGCAGAGGAGAATGCTGTCCTGTCTGCCCAGCTCAAGACCCTTTCTCAGACCTTGAGGGACAACCAACTTCATTACACTGAGCTGCAAAATCGCTATTTAAGACTGGAGAGGGAGTATCAGTCCATGCAAGTGGCATCTTTCCAAGGCTCTGTTCAGGTAAACAAATACATGGAAATGTTTTTAGTTTTTTTCCTTCTGTGCTTATGCTAAAGATTCATTTTTCTGTTGTGCTGACCCAGTCCTTTTGCCAGCCCATGATGTGCTGAGGGTAAATCTCTGTATTGTTGTCAAGCTGGTTTAATTTGACTTTTCATGTAAAGAATTTTTTTATATGTGCTTTTATTGTTTTGGAGTGGTTTTTTTTTTCATTTTAATTGATCCACAACTGGCAGAGGCAATTGGATGATCATTTATCAATGGATGAGCAAATTCAGTGATTATTTTACATCAGTCCTGACTAATTTTGCCAAGTGAGTAATATTTTCAGAAGTGAGATCTGTATCACCAGTTCAGTATTTTGGTATCCTTTGCCAACCCTCATACACTACAAAATTATTATTGGAAGGTTGGAACTAGACAATCTTTAAGGTCCTTTACAACCCTATCCTGTGTGTTTCTATCATCATTCCTTTATGATAATTTCATTTTTTAAAAGCTTTACTGCCTTGGCTATTCATTGACAGTCAGTTAAAATAATACCGTAAAGTAACATATGGATACCTGTAGAAAACAGCTCTTGGCCTTCCAGAAATGGGAATAAACCCAAACAAGGAGAACTGAAAACAAAAATTAAATTAATAGCTGCAGTATTTTGAAACTGTGTTCGGTGCTATATTGCTGTGTGGATTCATTTCTCTCCCCTCAGAATGAATCAGATTGCTGTGGTAAGAGGTGTACAGGTGCCCTTCAGGTCCCACAGCATTTATCAACTTGCTGTTGGAAAACAGGCCTGGAAAATTGCAGCTCTGGAAAGGAAGAGATTAAACAGCACAAAGAACTATTCGTTTCCAGTGTTTTGTGGTGCTTGTGGCTTCTTTAATTGAAATAATGACTTTTAGCAACTAGAAAAATGGTGACTGGCTTTCCCCCTGCCCCTTCCTTAATATTTTCTAGGATGAAACCAGAGCAGAAGTTCCCCCTGGAGCACCACGGGAAAGATCTGGGATTATTGTGGAGATAGACAATCCAGAGCTAAATGAGCTCAGGAAAAGGTCAGCGCTTGGAGCATGGATTAGCAATATTGCTGTCCTGGCAGCTGGGGGGCAGTGGGAAAGGAATGCTTTTCTAGCCCTCCAAGGGGCTTGTGTGGGGAAGGGAAAGATTTATAGGGGATTAAATAAATCATAAGTCATATTCTTGAATTGTTACCATCTGTGCTTTGGTTTTGTACCTATTTTTTACCTATATATATATACACACATTTTTTAGTGACTCTATTTCAGTATTTAAGCTGAAGCATCTCATTATAATGTGGTCTGTCACAAAAAGTGAGATCTCTTAATTAAAAAAAGAGCAAGAAAGTAATTCTTTAAGGACATAAAATAGTGATTTTGGCTTACATTGTGTCCTAGGCTTGCAGAGACTGAGCAGCAATACGAGTCAGTGCAACAGGCTCTCTCCCAGCTGACAGAAACACTGGCCGAGGAGAGGAGGAGGAGAGAAGCTGCAGAGGAGGCTCTTGGACTCTCTGAAGAGACAAGTAACAGGTAAAATATAAAATACTGGCTCAGATTATTTGTTTGCCTTTCATTTTTAGGGAGATTAGTGGTAGGTTTTCCTCTGGGTGTTTAGATTTGTGAGCAGCTAATAGGACCAACATAATAGAACCTGTTTGTGAGTCCACAGTGCCTGAAGCAATGGAAATCCACATGTAAAGCTAAGTTTAACTGTGGATCAAGAAACTCTTGCAGGCTTTGGATTTTTTTTCTTTATTTGACTCGGTAGTCAGTGGTATTTCTTTTTTTCCAAGTTAAAAATAATCTTACACATACATCTTTAGCAGAGCCATTGGTTAGATTTAAAATATCATTCATTATTCAGCTGCCTGCATAAAGTGTCCCTCACAACCATCATCTGAAAATCACTGTTCAGTCAGGTGGTAATTGTGGGGCTTATTCTGAAGAATTGAAACACCTTGGGAGTAGATTTTGAATAGAGACTGAAACAGAGCTGGCCCTATAAAGTGAATGTGACTGCTTTGTGTATGAACCCTCCCCACGAATGTAAGTATGCAAAATAATATCTTATGCAAAATACAATGGTTTCTATGTGAATTCAGTACTTGAGATAATTCAGCCCTCCATGTCTCTGTGTAATTTCTCCCTAGGTTTGAAGTGAGCAGTTACAGGTCTGTACCCACTGAATACACTGTCCAGATGGAAACTGAAGAGGAGAGGGAAGCCTTAATCATCAATCCCAGTGAACACGTTGTTGTGAGAAAGGTAAGGAGATGAAAGCTTTTAAAAACCCTGAATCCTCAGCTACTTAAAAGTGGGGTGCCTTTGTTTCCTGACAGTTACAGACCAGATTGAAAGGACACAGCTCCTTTGTTACATTGCTTTCTTTTTCTGTCTTCCCTCTGCTGTACCTTGTTTTCAACTGTCATTCATTCTTGAAGTGCAGATTTCCCTTCTCAGTGACTGGAAATCACTGATTTTGGGTTGTCCTCTTTATTATATATAAGCACTGGCATGAGGCAGCTACTTGTCCAGTGTGCCTTAACAGTGAAAAGCTGACTGTGAAGTACCCTCAGTGTTTTTGGTATTATGGAGATGGACAGGCCATAGAGGCATCATTCAAAGCAGCAAAGTGCTAGTGAAACTCCATTTTACTGAAAAAACACTCTGAAGTTCTTTCTGTTTGGGCTGTGAGTCAAATACAAGTAGCTTTGCAATCCATGCCATGAAACACGCTGCGTGTGTGAACACCAGAGTGGGAGTGATCATATATACACTGCACATGTGGCTGTTAAACAAAGTGTGGATGTGTTTAATTGTCTGCATACACAGAACGCAGTTTGAATCTCTGGAGTGTGTGTGGGTTTCTGCACACACAGAATGCAATCTGAATCTCGGGGGTGTGGATGTGCTTGTGCACACACAGAATGCAGGATGAATCTCTGGGATGTGTGTTTGTGCACACACAGAATGCAGGATGAATCTCTGGGGTGTGGATGTGTTTGTGCACACACAGAATGCAGGATGAATCTCTGGGGTGCGTGTTTGTGCACATGCAGAATGCAGGATGAATCTCTGGGGTGTGGATGTGTTTGTGCACACCCAGAATGCAGGATGAATCTCTCATTTGTGTGTTTATGCACACACAGAATGCAGGATGAATCTCTGGGGTGCGTGTTTGTGCACATGCAGAATGCAGGATGAATCTCTGGGGTGTGGATGTGTTTGTGCACACCCAGAATGCAGGATGAATCTCTCATTTGTGTGTTTATGCACACACAGAATGCAGGATGAATCTCTGGGGTG
>VWZG01011036.1:221-79380 GCA_013396735.1 Grallaria varia | reverse complement strand
TCGGACAATACTGACAATATTTTGTCAGTACCTGCGTGGTACTACTCAGAGGGTCCCTCTAAAAAATGGGTCTGGGGGCTTACTTCATCACCCTCTTCCTCACTTTCTCCTCCAAGTGCCCTCTAAGGACCATCAGCCAATGGTGAGAGCCCAATTAATTTTAGTTTATACACCAGTGTTCCCTCCAAGGCTGAAGTTCTCCCTTATCAACACTTGTTTTCTCCTACTTGGCAGGAAAAGAATAAATTTCTCACAGATGGCTGGGCCAAACACAGACCAAAAAAACATCAACATCTAGTCCATCCTGAATACACCCTTACCAATCAAAACATCTAACTATCCTTTTGGAGGGTGTCTGTTTGCATGACCCTACCTGCTGATACCCACTTTAAACTCATCTTTATACTAAAAAGCAAGTATGAAACATGTCCCATAGGCAACTTAAAACGTGACCACAGGCAACACTGAAAGCTGAAGGATCTGTGAGGAGTACACAAGAGCAAGGAAAAATGCAAGCAGGGAAGTCCAGGGAAGTTCAAATTTAAACTGAATGTACATTGTCTCTCTACAGAGAGGAGAAGTGGTAGCACCATTCTTCTTCTCAGACACAGGCTTGATGAGCACAGCCACAAAATAGTAGTCAGGCTCATGACAGGGCAAGCAGAAATCAAAGACAAAAAGTGCAGAATAAAATGATGCAAGCTGTAAGGCATAATTAAACAGGAACCTCAAAAGTGCTAAAAATGTGCAGCTTGTCTAAGCAAAAGCAAATAATGCAGAAGCCTTTCAAATACTTCTGGAAAGCTTAAAAAAAAGAGGAGAGACTAGCTAGAGAATTTCCACAAGTGACAGGTCTAAATTACAAGGTAGAGGATGAAATTTAAAAAGGAAATAACACTGTCTGAAATCCTGGAAAAAATTCCTGACCTTGAGATATTATTGGCCATGGCACACCCCCTGTGGAGAAGGGAACTGCATGCCTGGAGAGGTTAGAGAAGTGCCTGGTGAGGGAACTGGTGCCCCATGGCTTGAGGGAGACAACTTCATCTTGCAGGCCCTTTCCATTTCTGCACTTAAAATCTTATTATAGTGCTATCCTACTTCGGAAATAAATGTTTATATGTATTATGTATGTGTCGTTGAGAGCAAGTAAGTATCTGACTGTACAGGAAAACTAATTAATTCCTGGGACTTAATCACAAAGAGTTCTGCAGTACTAAAATTGTCAGTCAGAAAAAATAAAGCAACATAATTGCTTTAAAATTACATATTTGACATATGTCTTATAGATCATTCTATACAATAATATAAAAAACTGCAGCCTTCTTTTGTTCTGTTTCTTTGCTGAGAAAGGATTATTTTTCCCTTTTTTTTTGTTCTAAAAATAATATAACCTACCATGGAAGGTAGTGGAACAGCTTGATTAGTACTGTTCTTTTAAACAACAGATAATCTAAACACAAGGCCTATATGGATTTTTTTACTAATAAAATTTTCTTCACAGTAGATCAGATCTTTTTACTTAGGCATACAATATTTTGCTTGTCAAGCATACCTTGGAATACATTACTGTTAAAGGGAAATGATGGTGAAGCAGATTTTGTTTCCTTCCATATTTATCAAGTAAATTTACTTGTAGACAGTACTTCACAAAATAACCTCCATCAATGTTAATAATATAAATACATTTTGCAGATCAAGGGGAACAGAGCACACAGCTAAAAATAACTGAATTACCTTTGTCTTTTCACCAATAACATTTCTCTCCAGTTCAGCTATTTTTCTGTTTAGATGATCCAATATTTCCTTCTCTTTCAGCAGCTCTGTTGTTTCAGATTTCTGTTCCCCATCCAAAAGGGCACATTCCATATCCAACTAGGAACACAAAACATCTTTCAGAAGCAGTCCAGATTCAGAAGAAATCTTGATACACATTATTTTCTGGGGGAAGGGGAGTGAGTTAGTTATTATTCACAAGAGAGGAGTATTTCAGAAAGAGGGGTGGGGGGAAAAATGTTTTGCTGCCACAAAAGTTAAAAAGAGAAGACAAATCTCAGAAGAAGTAAAATTGCAACATAAAATACTGTAAAATGAAGTCCAAACCAGCTTTAGCTTGAAGATCCCTTTTTTCCAAACTACTTCTTTTCTCTCTCTTCTCTGTGCTTCCTCCTGTTATGATAATGTACCGTCTCTGTGCCCAGGCTCAGTAGGAAACCCTTCTGGAACAGCTGTTTCTTTCCTGTCACTAGTAATTGGAGGAAGCAAAACCCAAATGGCTGGCCAGCTTAGTTTGCAACTGAGAGATTCCAGAAGTCCAGGGGGTGCCTACACACCCTTGCCACCATAACGCCAAGGAGGTTTGCAAGGAATTGTCTCACTTCCTTTCTCTTTAACCAGTCACAGGAGATACCACCATAAAACTCCCAAGTGACACAAGGTATTTGGATCAGTTAAGTGGCCATTAAACAAACAAGGTTCCGATTTCACTTTGGATTGTAATTGTTAGAGCTGGGAAAGGCTAAACTGAGCATCACATCCATCTCCCAGCTGGAGAAAAATAACCTTCATAATAGGAGGCTGCCAGATCTGTGATTCTGTGCCTAATCCTGGTGAAAAGCACAGAATATGAAGGCTTCATACATCCATGAGTTCCCTATGTACTTGCTGAACCCATCAGACTTGTGCTGTGTACACAGACTTAACAACCAAGATATTTAAAACCAAAACATCTTTCATACCTCCCTTGAGGATTCATCCATCTGGTCATTTAAATCTTTGATTTTCTGCTCAAGTTCTTCCAAGTTGTTTAGTATTACTATGCGCTCCTCCTCCAGTTGACCAAGCTCCTGCCGTCTTTGCTCATCACTGGTGCATTCTGGTATCTGCAGTTGCACGTTACAAGAGGTTCATTGAAAAAAGAGTTAAACACTGTCTCTTCTTTCTCCTTTCCTACAGGTTTCATTTTAGACAAGCACAGTACTGTTGGTTTAAAACCCATTACATATTTCCTGTCTACTATATTGATATTTCTATATTTAGAAGGTTTACAAGAGAAACAAACATGATACTTTACTTCCAGGCATTGGAATTAAATACTATACTTAACTGTAAATACTACTCATTCTAAAGGAATTACTAAAACTTAACCTTTGAAAGTACTTTACATGCTATGCTATTTAGGTTGTAAAAATTCAATTTTTCCCTCACAAAAATAAAAGAGATAGATGAAGATGCTTTTTATGTAAATTTCAGCTGTTCATATAACAGAAGCCAGGACATTTTGTAACCAGCCATTAAGATGGGCAGGTTACATAAAATAAGGACATGAGTTGGTTCTGTCTCCCCAGGTACCACTGAGCAAATAATACCCTTGATGTTCTTTTCATTGTCATTTACTTACTAGGTAACTGTGCCAAGAATTAAACAATGTTATGAAGAAAATACCTGTGATCTTACAGCAGCAAATGGTAGATCAAGCAGTATTGAGTTTCAAATGCATTCTTCATGTTCACCTGACCCCAGGGGTTTTGATCCAATTACTCCGGTAAGGTTGCTCACTCATTGTCCCCAATCAGAATTAGAAGACTGCTGCGTGCAGGGCTTCACAGTAACCACTGGACCACACAACCTTGCTTAAAAGAGGCTCAGCTCAGCTACTGAAGGGCTATTCTGAGAGCAGACATTTTATCCTGAACAAATCTGAGCTCAATATTTTAAAACAATGAGCTGCATTTTATTAATGCAGTTGTTGTTTGCTACTGCTTTTGTCAGAGTTTAGCAGAACACCCTTTACAATGAAAGGATGAATGGCATTCCTTGATTTAGCAGTAGTAATCCTAGCAGGAAAGCCTCTTTTTGTCCTGTCTCCTGTTCAGATAATGCTGACAAAACATCTTCGATTTCGACTTCCTAATAAGGATTTAAGACAGGATCTCTGACTTGCATGAAGAAAGCAATAAATGGGAAAGAAATGCAAGACCATAGCAACTTGTAAGTGAAATGTCCTACTAACTTTTCAACATGGAAAGACCAAATAAAGCAATAATAGCAGGTTTCTGTTCAACACAATTTCACACCAGAAGACTTGGCAGACAGATTTCCAGAGAGATAACCTTATAGAAGAGAAAAATGTTTTTCTATCACACCTTTCTTCTTCTACAAACACACACTTCTATTGACTATTAAGTTGTAAGTTAAGCAGGGGTTAAATACAATTCATGTTAGGCATGTAACCATGCTGAAGATCATACAGTGTGTAATTAACAGCAAAGATAAGAGAAACAAAGCATTTTGAAAGTGTGAGTTTGTTAAACAGAAACATGCTTTTATGGCTTTGCTTGGCCTTATTATGCTCTTGATTCTAACTCTTGCATGCAGTTATTTAACATACTGCCTGTCCCCAGGATTTGCTGGCGCTGCGGCTCTGGCACCGCAGAGCCTAGGAACTGACCCAAGGAAAGGAAAAGTTCCTATCCCAGCCCAGAGGAGGCTGCTGCTGCACTAGGAAGCAAATAGTAAGCAATGCCATTAGCTCATTTTTCTCTTCAGTAACGAAACAATAGTGTGAAGTGCACGGGAAAGAAGGTGCAGCTTATTAAGCGCAGGAGCTGATTTAAAGAGCCAGGAGGCTGGCTGCTGCCATGTGCCCTGGGAGACAACAGCTGATCCAACAAGTGGCTCAAGTCCAATCCTGGGAAAGGAGATAGGACAGTAAATTCAGCTCAGGCAACAACCTTCCATGTGACTGTTCTAGTTTGACAATGAGAAAACATACTCCTCTTACAGAAGACAGGAGCTTCAGGTTGGAAAAAAACAGCAGAGCTTCCCTTCCCTCCTACATCCCAGAATGATAAGCAGGGTTCCTGAATTCAAGTACCTAGAATTGTTCAAGCAAATCCTTTCGTCTTAGAAAATCTTAAAACTCCTCCTGCACTGTACATCCCTCTGAAAAAACCCCAAACTTCCATTACCATTAGCTTCCACAAAATATGAAATAATCATGTGCTGGCTGCTACACTTTACTGGCTATATCTTCTACATTTGCTGGCTTATAAAACTGTACGAGTTCTGAGATTAATTCTCATACCTAAGCCAGCCTAGTCATGGTCCCTGCCAGGACAGCCTAGCAGAGGATTTCAAACAGCAAAGTCTGGTTTACACTCTCTACTTCTATAGAGAGTTACCTTTGGTGTGATGCTCAGGTAGGACGACTCAGTGGTATCCTTGAGGAAGCTGGGAGCAGGGAGAGGTGGAGGCTTCCCATTTTCACTGAAGTGTTCATCAGCTCTCAGTCCTCTGGATGGAAGGTAAGCATCAGTGCCACGGCTGTGGTTGCTCAGCTCTGAGAAATCTGAATCACTTGCAGATGATTTCAAGTGGCTTCTGAACCTTGTTTCCAGATTCATCTGGGAGTCTTCAAACACTGAATCCTCATCAGAGAGCTGAAGTTTTTCAAGTTCTTTGTTAATTTTTTGAACATCAGCAACTGTGGTAGTTGCAGCAGGGTTGCTGTTGGATTTCGAGTATTCTGCACAGAGATTGAGGATTGTCTCGAGCCGCTGTCGTTCCTGGTTTTAAGAAAGAAATAGCACTGAGTGTCACATGTGAGCTAAAGTAAAGATGAAGTTGAAAGAAGTTTGCTGGGTTTCCTGTTTTGTTTGGGTTTGGATTTTGTTTGTATTTGGGTTTGTGGGTTTTTTTTAGAGTGAAGGATTAAAGTCCATATAAAGTCCATCTATCACTTAGAGCTAATAAATATATATACATAAATAAATTGCAGTTGAAGATGATGACTCAAAGTTAACATGGGAAAATAATTTTAAAAAGTGTTAGGACATCTTATTTAAGTAGCTATTCATTTCTGTGAAATGTACTTTTAAACTTCTTATTCAGGTTGTTGTCTCCACACCCAATTTGTAAGTACACATGTCCAGTGACCTCACTGCATAAATCACTAATTGTTTCACTGCATGCTTATGCTATATTCATACCAAGCTGCAAAGTATAGCACAGATTTTCCATGAACTCACTCATTCCTGACTTTTTGTTAACTGTGATTTCCCTTTTTGAGAGAATTAGTCCACATTTTGAAACACAGAGTTTTAGGAGCATTAAGAGAAAAATCAAGCATCACATCTTTAATACAACAGCTGTCAAATACATAGAATGGGGGAAATCTTTATTTAACAATTTATTCAAATTCCCTGTGGATTCTTACCAACATTTCAAATATAAGAGTCTGAATAGCTGTGCCAGTTTAACTTGATGTGCTTCAACTTGCTATAAACATTTAATTCCTGCAGGATTTCTAGATCCTTATGATAATTTTATGAACGATCAGAAAGCTATATTTGCTTTATTCTACTTTCTGCATAACTTCCTGTAGCTTCTATTTCTGATGAAATTTGTTTACCTTTTCTTATTTTTAAGAACTAATGATTTTATGTAACTTCATGTTACTTTTGCTAAATAAAAAGTAAATAAAAAATTGCTTACCATAAGCCTATTGAAAGTTTTGCTGGAAAAAAGACCACTGTGAGAGTTCCAAGCTTGACATTAATACCTGAACTAATGATCTCATTTCTGATTTCTAGGAAATCCTTCTTACTTTTAGTAGTATTTAAAAAGAAAGCCAGAAAACCCAACATCCTCAGCCTCCTTCCCCAGGAACCACTCCAAACATGTTCTCTCTCCAAGCTCTACCTGACACTAGATTTGCAAAGCAGCTGCTTCTGACAGCCCTAACACTTCCTATGCCAAACAGCAAGTGATAACAAGGATCAAGCAAAGCAGTTGGAGCAATGCATTGCCTGCCCCTTTCCCTGCAGCAAGACATCTGATTGCATGAAAATTTAACACTGGTTTAAAAACACCCAGCTTTTTATACAGCTACCAAGAGATTACCTGGTTGTACACACCACACATTCACATCACATTTAAGAGCTCTATTTCTGAGCTGGAGAACCCATCTGAACCCACTCATTTCCAAGCATTACCCAAACAAGAGAGCACTATCAGAGAGAAATTTTGCCTTTGGGTAGCTTACTCCCAGGTTCCCACTGCAGGTTTCCTCTGAAGCTTCCTGAAGCATCAGCAGAGATGAGAAGCTGAAATAATGGAGCCTGCGGCAGCAATTGCAAGCTTCTATTATTCACAAAATAGGTCCATCAGATTCTGCAGACATCCGTCAACCCCAAATGATCGACATACTTATAACTCTTGAAAGCCTTGTTCCCTCCAGGCAACTACTGCCAGACCCCAAGACTCTTCCCTTACTCCTCCAGTGCTGCTATCCTGCCTCTTACTGTCTTTTGGCCACACAACTCGATTCCTAAAGTGCTGTGCAAGTGCTGGCTGGGACTGACAGTAATTATGCAGCACTCCCTGTTGTGACGGCATCGGGCCTCTCATAATGGTTATAGACAGGAAACATGGCATTAGAACATGAGGTCCCATCCTTCCCTGCAACAACAGGCTATATTGGGTTACCCCATATCAAGCCTCCATCCCCTTGGTATTAATAGGAAATGGCAAATTTCAAAGCATGGCCACTGCTCATCCCAGCTGAAGTGCTCAGGTGAGGAGTGCTTACTGCAAGCCTGCCCTTCCTTTTCCCCCCCCAACTCTCAGAGGCTCAGAAAAGGCTTAAAAATTGCAGAGAAGCCTCTGCCAGTCTTCAAAAAATTCCTGATGAGCTTTCAGACACATTACAGAAATACTGATATCTCTCACTTCTATTTTGACATGTGCTGACAAGCTTATGGACAGGAAGCTCTGTGGTTATTTTATACGCTCCATTCTCATCATTTCATCTCAGCCAACTCATTCCAGCTCCAGCACACCTGCATTTGACAGTTTCCAGAATAAATTTTTCAGTGAAGCAGCAAGCTAGGAAAGTATCCCTGCAAAGAAAAGCGCAAATGGAGTAGTCCATGGAAAATTCAGTTAACAATTTTGCAAGAAATGCCACAGAAGTTATTTGTGAGGCTAAACACAGCAGAGGGGGGGAAAAAAGGTATGTCAAAAGTAGGAAACAGGTTTAAAATTTGCTCTGGTGGGAGGGAGCAGTGTGAATCAAGCTTTATAAGCCTGCCAGTGTGTTTCCCCGTAAAATGTTCTTTCTAACAGACTAAAACATCTCTGTGTACTTTCTGTGGTTCTCTCCCCTGCCACAAAAAGGGGTAACAGGTCTTGTGAGCTTTCTGCCTGAGCAGATTCACTACTCCTGGCTTTGAGAAAGCTATACATCACCTACAGTTGGCTGCAAATTCAGGTACTGAAGGGGAAGGGTAGGATAAGGAGACGGTAGCTCTCTTTTGCTATTGATTAACAATTACATTAAGAGACATCTCTGACACACTGTAAAAGAAATTGCCAAAAGAGCAGAGATAAATATCCTACTTTTTAAATAGTAACTATGTGGTGATGCCTGGATTTGTTCATCTGCTGTGTATCACGTTTATGAATTTTACAAATGCATAGAGGTGACGCTGTATCTAGACATCAAGGCAAGACTTGGTTAATCAGCTGTGGCAAGCAGGAAGCTTTTTAGGTAAGTGCCATTAGCAACTGGATAACCTCAAATTTCATTAAAAATGCATGTGCAGTCTATCCCTTGTGACAAACACTAACATGAATTACAGCTAGTCCATGCAGCCAGGTTTCTTTTGCCTGAAGAAGAGGCTGTTGCTCTTTTCAGCTACAAAGAATAGCACTTTTCTACTGTTGCTCATGCAGGCAAATAACCACCTTCTCAGCAAAAGCCTGGAACAGCAGCTGGTCAAAAAGAATGGTGGGAAAACAGGCAAAGAGACTGGGGAAGAGAACTGCAGTAACTCCCCAAACTTTCTTTCTTACAAATACGTTCAGTGCCCCAAAGACTAAGAGAAGCTTTCTCATTCCTTCCTGCATTTCTAAGGAGCTTATTTCAAAGCTAAATTTTAACTGGGACTGAGAGCAGTTTGCCAGCTGTTCTTCCCCTTCCCTCCATTTTGCATCAGTTTCTCACTTAAGCCTCATTTATTTTCCCATTTTCAATCCTTGTTTTGCTATAGTTAGTGGTTTGGCTCTGAGGCTACCACTAGCAGCACAGAATTCAGAAAAAGTGCCTGTGTTTTGTGTTCACCTCTCACAGGCAGCTTTTGACAGCAGAGGCACCTGCAGAGAGAAAAACAGTGCAAAGAGCACCCCAGATCACAGCAGAGGAACAGGTGTCCCTTGTCCTTACCTTCCTGGTACAGGCACAGAAGAAACAGACTGGTAAAAGGAGGAAAGATCAGCGGCACAGAGTAGGGACACCCTCCAGGGAGGAGCTGAGCAGATGACTTTCTGCAGAATTAGCTCCTGTATCTGCAGCCATGTACTTGGCTCCTGAGGAAATGTCATCAGCTTCCAAAATAACAGTGTTGTTCAGCACAGAACTCTTTTGTCCTTATAGCACCTATGCAGATGCTCTTTTTCAAATCACACTGAAGGCAAAAGCCTGAAGACTAGAGCTCCAGTGCAGTATTTAAGTTCTGTAAATGAGAACAGGTCTCCTGAAATTGATTTCTTCCTGGCCCATACTGTTAGTCTGCATAAAACATAGCCTCAAAAATTAAGCATATGTAATCCACACTTTGGCTTATTAAAGATCCCACAGGAATGTTTTACAATCCAATTGAGAAACTGAATGTTCCTGAAAAGTTATGGAGTCATCAATATTAGTTATATTCTGCAGGGATACAGCACATGTTCAACTACGAAACTAAATTGATGTTAAGTAGCTATTCTGTAACGCTACAGACTGTCAAATTCTAGTGATGGGAAAAATTACCTTGAAGCTAGCCTGTGTCTACTTGGCTAGGGTTCCTGTAAGAGCTACTCACTTACAGTTTTACATACACCTTGAGTACTTTATGCTTAAAGGGTCTATAAAAAGACACAACACGAATATATATTTATAAAATACATGTAGGAGGTTTTCTGCAAGCTGTATGGAAGATTTACATAAGTTCTATTAAACATGATTTTAAAGCACTACCATCTTGAAAACTCAGAAATATTTTCATTTCATTTTCCCTTCACAATGAATACATCTTACTAAATTGTAAGAGGTCAATGCAAACCAGGCACAGGGACATTCAGTATTATTCCCTACTTCCAAATAAATTAATGAAATTCAGTGTTCTTCTGACTTTGAAAAAAGTTGACTATGAAATAAGCTCCTTGAATTTTATTACTGCTTTTTCAGGCATTGATAAACCAAAATCTCTCCCAGTACAACTCCTACATCTAGTAAAACCTCATTAACAAGCATATGTTTACAGATCTGTGCAGACAGCTGGCCTAGGAAGGCCTCATGCAGTTACTGCACATGTAATTTTTAAGTACCTACCACCATCTAGAGGAAATATATTGTACTGCTTAAAAACCAGCAGTAGAAAATTCAACTTCAGTGGCTATCAAAGAAAACAGATGGTCCTCAATATCTACCCAGATATGTTGCCTATGCTGTTCCTCCCCTGACTTCCCCATGTGCTGAAAAGAAAGACTACCTTTTAGTTCCAGCAGCAACCACAATTGGGCTTTCCTGTCAGACAGGAAAAAAGGAATGAGATTTCCTCTCTAAATTATAAAAAAAGAAAAAAGCTAACTGAATCACACTGAGTATTATTAGATCACAAGGATATATTTTTTCTTTGTTTATAAGGCTCCTGGGCTAGCATCAGCAATAGATATTCTGACTTCTACTTGTGTACAGCTTGTATAAACATCCCTACACCACGATGCAATGTCCAGTCAGCTGGGCCGGAGAGGAAGCAGAAGAAGATCGTGACCCACCAGCCTGCTGCCTGTGCCAGCTCCAGGAGCAAACCTGTGCTGTTCCACCTGCTCCCACAGACCATTAGCCCCCAACAGTAATGCCAGAGGGATGGCAGGCAACAAGAATTCCAATTCCTCACACCCTTCAAGTCACAGAGGAACAGGCTGGCAAAACAGAAGTGGCATCAGTCTTCAGCTAGCTTGAGTGACTCAGACACAGAAAGCAAATCTAGAGAAAGTGATAGGGAGAAACACCAAATCCTACTCAAGTATATAGACGCCTTTTCTGTTTGGTGCACAGGAACAAATTACAACTCAAACTTTTAAAATATTTTTTTGAAAAAAACCCTGCATATTTTCACTATTTCTACGTATCTTTTTTCTTTTTTCCTTTTTAGGCAATCACAGCAGATAATTTCCTTTCATATGCAGGCTGTAGCAGCAGCTCAAAATGCAAACTTCCAGAGGAGCCTCTGCCACTTAAAAAGCAAACTAAGCACAAGTAAAACTCATATACTAATTTATGCAGAAAAGAGAAAGAAAACAAAGTAAACAGAAGAGCTCAAGGGCAGACAGTAGGTCAGATTACGATGAGCGCATAGATTTTACTACCAAAAAAAATTCCAGAAGTAAATAGAAGCTATCAAACACGCCCAAACCCCTCCGTGCCAGCAGGATAGCTACAGGGCCAGTGCCGGTGCAAACAAAGATACTCTCCACTTTCTATCTGAGCCATAGAGCATTCTAGTCCTCTAAAAAGGAGGTTTGTGTTTCTGATGGAGTGGTCTGTATAGTCCTACATTGCTTATCTGCCTACATTTCCTCAAAAACCCAGTATGGAAGAGAGTCTGACACTTATGCACAGAGAGATTACATTTTCCCTGCCATTTACCTAACAGCTACTCAAAGTGAACTTTTACATAGCACTGAAAGCTCAGAGCACACAGTTTTGAAACCTATGAGTGTCTGTTTAGTTGGGGTTTTTCATTCACACATTCCCCCACCACTCAAAAAAGAGAGACCTGAACAGACATGGATCTCTAACCTTTGTCCATGGCAGTACACAAGGGCAAACAAAACTGTTCTTTGGAAGCTCAGGCTGAATGCATGAAGACTCTGTGTGGACAGATCCTTGACTATCCTTTGAACAGGGATCCACACAGAAGGACAAAAACAAAACCAAAACAGGAAAACAGGACAGGCTTTAATGTACAAAGAGCCAATGCGTGGACTCTTTTTTTAAATATGTATTTCTACTTCTTGCAAAGTCCATGGCATTTTTCACTCTCAAACCATTGAAAGGAGGCATTCTCCAGATATTCCTCTCTTCTACCAGGTAGCTCTGCAAGGGGGTAAAAAAGGTATTGAGTAGCATTTTGAGTATAAGATGAACTCAAGCAGGAAGAAGTTCCTTTATGTTCAAATTATATGCAACACATAAAGCACGCTTTTTTTTTCAAAAAATTTAACATGCTTGGAAAAACATTATGCAAATTCTCTTTTTAAATTATCAGGATTTAAAGGAAGTAGTATTCATCGAGAGAAGAAATATTAGGGAAGTGGGAGAGGATGTAGCCATTACATCCAAATATAAAACCAAAACAGTTTTAGCATTACTGAATAGTGAAACAATCCCATATCCTTCACCCCTCACCACAAATTCAAAAAAANCCCCAACAAAAATTAAAAAAAAAAAAAAAAGCTGAAAAAAAAAAAAAGCTGTTCTCTTTGAAATACAAATACATTGCTTTTATGACTGATTATCTCAGGTTTTACAGCATGACTGTCTGGAAAACTTTCTGATAAGAAGCAAACTAGTAATCACCACTTTGCATACACAACACACAAGGACTAGGGAGAAGGAAGGAGACTTCAGAAAGGCAGCAAGAAGAGAGAGAAACAATCCACCACCATTTCTTCTGATGCTTTCCACATTTCGTAAGCCATCCAGCTGTTTCCACTCACAGCTGGTCCTCATGCTGGGGATCCCAGTCCCTCTTCCCAAGAAGCTGCAGCTTCAAGGGGAGCCAGCAGAGGTTTTGGGGAGCAAAACAGGGCAGGGGCACATACGCCCTGACACTCACAGAGCATGGAAGGGGCAGTGCCTGCTACCCCCTCATACCTATGCCTCAGCTCTACAGCCCTGCCTTTGAGCAGGCAAAGATAAACATTTTCACACCTTGCAGACAACAGCATGTATCTTATAAACTGCGGAGGTGAACAGATGAGGGATGAAAAGGAAGGCTCCTGCCCATGTAACAGGTTCCTTACCAACTTGCATCATGGACATAGGTGAGACAGGGCAGGGGAGACATCTGAATGGCTTACAATTCTTAAGCTGAATCTGCTTGCTTGTGTGATTTGAGATGGGAACAGTGGCTCTGCATGGGCCCTGGGTCATTGCTGGCGGCCCTTTACAGGCAGACCCTGCTCCCACTTCCCACTACCCCAGCATTTTGCCTCCCCAAAGCTTTTCACCCCCAGCTTGCCCAGGAAGTGAACTCTCCAGCAGTCTTGCTGTCTGTATGCAAACTAGACAGGTTTAAGAGTATCCTATTGCCATTTTGCTCAAATTCATAACGAGTTGAATTAAAGCACAAAAATGTAAAGCTGATTTCTCAAATTTAAGATGCAGGGATACCAACTGGCCCCTCTAATGACCTCTGTTTCTATGTGGATGATAAAATCAGGAAACATCAAAGCATGTTAATAGGGTCAGGGACTCCTGAAGTCACTTAGAAAATCTTTTTTGAAGAACTAAGTATTCCTCCAAAAACAGTTTCAATAAGAAACTGTTTCAAATATCTTTGTGTGTTCTGAAGACCTTTTTATTTTTCCTACTCAAAAATTGCTTCTGTAATACATTAGTTACATTTTACTACCAAGTTTATTCCCTGAAGCAGTATGCACTACTTTACATTGACTAGAGGCAAAGAAACTCTGCCCTGCTCTGCTACTCACCATTTTGGGAGGGGGAGAAGCAAGGAGGCCTGTATTTTCCTGAAAATACTCAGGAGGAAAAATGAAAACTAAGCAGAAAAAGCTCTGCTGATTGGTGTTAAGCCCACACCAATGTATACCTAACCCCACAGCACATATGGCCAAGCAGTTTACAGTGGAATCCCTTTTTTTTTCCCCATTTACCACAAAACAGTGCCATCATCTTAAACTAAAAGTCTTGGATCCCTGCATGTGTAATTTGTGGGTTTTATGTACATGGACATTGCAGAGCCCACAGGATAACTGAATGCAATTTACATGGGTTCCAGCACTTTTTCAGGATGGCTGAATAGTACTGTCTATCCAAGCTGTTATTACAGCATGCTATTTAAGTGTTAACTTCATGTACTGCGATAATAAATGAGGCATCTGAAGCAATTAACATCTAAATATCAAAGCAGAGCAGCCTATGCTTTGCTGTCTAGCCATGAAAAAGGCACCTGGGATGTACATTTTGCAAATGCTAAATATCACAAAAAACTAAGAGGGAAAAAAAATTACCAGCCGTTCCATCTCCTGCTCCCGAAGTCGCTCTTCCCTCTGTCTCCTGTGATAGTCCATTAGGTCTTCTCTTCCTGAAATTGAGCTAATGCTGTTCTTTCGCTCTTGCATGGATGTTTGCAGAGAATTTGGTGTCTGTCTGTAACTTTCTAGGTCTGGGTCATCAAGTTCCATGGAACTGGTGGAAAGGTTTCTTCGGACAGAGAACGACCTGTCAAAATCCACTGGGGAGAAAGAACTACTGGGACTTGTTCCTGAGAGCCCAAGTCTATCAAAATCATCGGGCAGATATGGGGAAGAAGGTGCTAAAAGCATTTTTTTAGCAATTCGTGGGCTTGGAGGAACACTAAGAGTTGAACTGACATAGGGATTACTCCCAGAGACAGAGTTTGCATGTGGTGAAACCCCTGAGCTGCAAGAAGAAAAATTCAGGTAATTATCAGCATCTAAAGCATTCTGAGGTAGATCTTTTTCTCCAAGTTTTTTCCTTTTACTATTACCCAGTGAGCTTCTGGGGGGCAAACTTAATGGCACCAGCTGGTTTTCTGTTGATTTATGAAGTCTGGGTAGGGAACGACTGTACACTCCCATATGACTTAGAGATCCACCAGAGTAGTTTCTAGGCCGTGAACCCAGAGTTTCCATCATCACATCCTTGTACTTAACTGGCTTTATGTGAAGGGCCAGGCTGTTTTCAGCATTCATCCTCCTACCTTGCTTTGGGCTAGAAGGCATGCTGGCCGCCCCCGAACTGCTTGCAGAAGAAAGCACCAGCTCATTCCCTGAGCTTCCATTCCACATAGTCAGAAGAGAGCCTGAGATCTTCTTTGTCTCCAGCATTCCTGGGAAGTAGATGTTGTCATAAGACTTATTTTTCTGATTGTACTTTGAGTAGTGAAACTTATCCATGTGTCCAAGGGATTTTTCATTTTCTCTGCTGGCATGAATATCAAAGTCTGTCCTTCCTAAACTGTACCTGCTGAGGGATGGGGATGCACCTGATATGGAACCCAAATGCTTTACAGAGATGCTTTTATCTGGAAGATATGGGCTTTCATAGGGGAACTGCTTGCCTCCTTGAATTTTATTAATAGAGTGTGTATTTTTTACACTGGAGGAAGGACTTGGTTTAACAGGCATAGGTTGTGAAAGGGTTAAATAAGAGCCAGCATAGTCCCCATTGGTTTTAAATTTGAGAGTTGATGAATATTTCTTCATATTGAGGTTTTCCATAATATCTTGGAGACCATTTTCAAGTGAATTCGCCACAGAACCCTTTCCAAAACTAGCACTTTGTAATTCCATCTGTTTTTGTGCATGGCTATACTCTGCCATAATCTTACTGGAATCTGTAAAGAAGACAAAACAAGAAAACAAAGTTTTTAGCAAGTAAGTAGCCTCTTGCATGAACATGCCTTCACGCTAACTTAAAAAGAACATTTCTTGTAATAATTACTGTGCTTGTAATAAATGTGTCTCAAATCATTAAGTAAAGAAAGGGATGCACAATTTTCCCATCTCTGTTTTTGCTAAAGATGGGAAACTGAAAAAGGTAGAGGGATATCACCAAATTCATTCCACAAATCAGCAACACAGTTGGGAAGAGACTAGACTTTCTTTGCTGTCCTATCCATTGCAGTAGTCTGTGGGTTAGCCTTTCTAATTCTGAGCCTCTTAAGATGTCCATGAAGTAAGGAAGCATTACTGTCCTGATGTATTACTGCTGTGGAACTGGGGCTCAGGGAGAAGATGCGAAGCAGACAGCAGAATCAAGAACCAAATTCAGGTTTTCTGGGGCCAAGGATACTGCTCTGGATCGCCTCGTCTTTTAACCTGTGCAGCTAGTGCATCCAAGCTCAATATACTAAATGAGCTCAATTCAAAGCTCTGTAGAAGTTTGTCACCCTTTTGCTTACTCTGTGGATTATCCTGTGGATGGAAAAATACAAAATCAAGGCATGTTTTTCAAGGTGTTTCAACTCATTGCTCTTAAAACACAAAGCTCTAACTACATCTGCAAAGAGCACTTTGGTTAAAAGATAACCTTAAGGAAGTTTAATGCAACACTCCATGACTTCATTCAAAACAACAAGATCACATGACTATTAAAAACACTAATGGAGGTTCAGGTTGCAGGCCCTAATGCTTCATATTCAGAACTACAATTTATATTCGGGAAGAGGAAACAGACCAAAAAAACCTTTGCTGTGGTGGATGTTATTGTTCAACGATGTGTCAAGCTCTAGCCTACAGTTTTGAGCTCCACTTTTCAAAAAGGAAGTCATAGAATCAACTGGGTTAAAAGAGACCCCTGAGATCATCAAATCCAACCCTTGAGCCAACACCACTGTGATTACTAGATCATGGCACTAAGTGGCACATCCAGTCTCATCTTAAAAACCTCCAGGGGTGGTGAATCCACCACCTCTCTGGGCAGGCCATTCCAATGCCTGATTACTCTCTCTGTAAAAAATTTCTTCCTAATATCTAACCTAAACTTCCCCTGGCAGAGCTTAAGCCCATGCCCTCTTGTCCTATTGCTGGTTGCATGGGAAAAGAGACCAACCCCCACCTGGCTATAACCTCCTTTCAGATAGTTGTAGAGAGTGGTGAGGTCACCCCTGAGCCTTCTCTTCTCCAGACTAAACCACCCCAGCTTCCTCAGCCTCTCCTCATAGCACTTGTGCTTGAGTTCCTTCACCAGCCTCACTGGTCTTCTCTGGACTTGTTCCAAGACCTCAAAGTCAGCTCCTGACAGTGCCAGTCACTGCAGGAGATAAACAGGACCCCCAGCAGGCCTACACTTAAACCTCAGCTGATGTAGGTATGACACCATTAACATTTACAGCAGCTACAGGGATGTGCTAGGATGTGCTTCAAACTAATAAAGCACTTGAGTGTCAGTTCCTGCAGTGCCAGGGAGAGTTGCTTCTGAAAGCAAGGGTCAAAACTGGGATTCACTCTTGGCTCAGTCACATTTCACCTGTGACTTCAGCCACCTCATGAGAAACTTAATTTCAGCTAGTCACCCAGCAGGAAAACCTAATGTGTAAAGTACCCTTAAAATCCTCAGAGGCACTATTTTAGTCCTCTTCCAAGTACCACTTCAGGCAATGATAGGAACCTAGAAACAAAGCTTGGGATTCCTGCCCCCCACGAGAGTTCATATAATCTGGTTTCACTGAGGATCCCTAGGTTCAGATATCTAGTGGAAAGTGGCAATTTATTCTTCATGCAGGTCCTTGTTTCTGGGACCTTCCCTGCTAATAAGGCAAAACCCCTTGGAATTAATTTCTGTCCAAGGCGTCAATAGACCTCTGTTGCACAGGCTGCCTCTGTGCAACCTGCGGTAAGTCCAAGTATGTAACAACACATTTTCCTCAATTCTTAAGGAAAAACCCCTAAGTTTAAGAACAAAGGTAGCCATTACTAATAATGGAATTGAACAGGCAGAAGATAAAAGGAATCAGCATTACAGAACATACAAATCAAAATGAAATCAAACATAGCATATGCATTGAGCATAGTGGACCTGGCTATACAAATGTTAATTACAAGCTCTGGTAGTGGCTAAAAACCTTAACTTGCACCTTCAAAACTAAGCCTCAAGTTTACTACTACACAGAATTTAATATTTTTGCCCTGTCTGTGATTATGTGATTTATATTATATTTATAATTTTAACATATTTGTTATGATGATACAGCTAAGTTGCCTTTGAACCATGACTTCACAAAGTTGTTATCAAACCATCACCACTCTGAGCAGTGATACTGCAGTTTCTTATAACGTGACATTTCACTTGATAATTTTTAGCTACTTTCATAAACTTTGATAACAGCAATGATGAAGTTGAAATGAACAAAAGGAAGAACATGACCCACTCTTGTCAGGACAAGACAACATCATCTGGAAAATCAAGCATTCATCATATTAGTGGTGTTTTAAGGCAGAAGAAAAAGACATAGAAGTTATTTTAAGACACAGATATAAAGCACAATGTATATGCCTTATGTACTTAGCCTTCCATTGTGGAACTGAATCTAATCTCCATCTTCATCTCTCTTTCTCCTCCTCTCTTCCAAATCTCTCTTAAAATTGAAATCTAATCTCATATGAAAATTGTACTGTCCAAATCTTGACTTGAACACAGCTGAAGTCCAAATATTTTTACATAAATTCCACTGGCTCCTATATAAATAGCTTAGCAGATGCATTAACAGGACATTAATAACTGTTCATTACTCTCTTGCAACACCAGGAGGGCACACTTAATCGTACAAAGACTGGATGCTTTTGCCAAAAAACAAGTTAATTCATGGAAACTTTCATGCCTGTTCACCACAGCAGTGAAGGGTTCATTGTACTTGAAATCCAAACAAGTCACGATACCTTCATGTGGCCACTCAAATTCAGCTTTTCTGTATTATATCTTAGGCTAGTTCCTCTGTGGTTTTGAGTCCAGTACCACAGTGCCCGCAATCATACAGTTAAATCCCAAGTGGATGACAGCACATTTCAACGAACAGTAGTTGCTTCCAACAAACCATATCCTATTTGTTTTGTTTATTCTTAGGGTAATGTTCAAGTAGAGATTTTATGAACATGCCAGGATGCATTACACATCCAGGCTGCGGATGTCTCAGCATGCAGCTGTAGAGACTGAGATCAGGAGCATCGAGATGTGATGTGCCCTGAACCCATCTTGGACCCAGGTCGGCCCCAGTTTTCACACACAGCACAAGGATCCTCTCTTTAACAAAGTACTTGCTGCCTGGAGCTAGAGAAGGAGATTCTTCCAGGCTTTTTTTATTTTCTTTTTTCACCCTCATTTCTTTTCTTCTTCTCCTGAGTTGTTTAGCTGAGGGTCACTGATATCTATTCCAGCCAGGCATTAAGCAGATGGGGGAGGGTTGGTTGTCTACAGCATATCCAGCTGTGGCCTTGTTCTGCCTGGTAAATGGAGTTAGGCATGGAATAAGAACAGAACGCCAATCTTATCCATATGTCAGGAGAATTAAAGGACCAAAATCAATTAGAAATGATGAAAAGATCTCAGTACATTTACAAACAAACTTCATTTTAACTGATTACCTGATTCAACACTCTGAAAGGAGGAGAGATTACTTCTGTTTGGCATCATATTCGTCTTCTACAGGATGGTTAAAACAGCACTAATTTTACTGAACCAGATAAATTTTGACCTGCAAATAAATAACAAAAACAAACAAACACAAACATTATGTTAAGAAGTCCATTCTGGGAACATTTTTCATGTATATAATACAGACAACAACTATTTTTTCTTATGGTGAAATTTCCAGAAACAGACAATGAAAAAAAAAAAAAAAAGACACTCTGTGCTTAATGTGGAGCCTATGGAAATTAAAAAACAAAATAAAACAAACACCCATCTGGAAGTGGTCTATCAGTTTAAAAGTACATATAATTTGATGTGATGATCGTAGATAACAGCTGATGCTCACTCTGCACAGGCAGTTACTAGTCATAGCTCCTGAGTTTTGTCTGTGATCCTGTGACTTCCTTAAGAAATGATAAACATGGTTGGACTTCGCTTCTCAAGACTTTGTTTTTGAAAGCCCATAGCCCAGTTTCACTCCATGTAACACCAGCATCCTGCAATCATACATAAACCTACACAAAACCAGGCATGCAATCCAAAACACAAAAAATGTCTTGGCATGAAATGATTTCTGAGTTCCAAAAAAGTCAGACTAGAAATGCAAAGATTCTTGAAAGTTTGTTTAAAATAAAAAAAAAAATTACAAAATAATGATATGACTACAAGAGAGATTTGGCTTAAAAGAAATGCCAAAATTAAATCCCAGCCACTTAAGACTAAAATTAAATCTAAACCCAAACAGAAGATCTCTAGTGAGTTGGTCTATTAAAAGATTTATTTTTTTTTAATATGCAGATTTGTTTTGAAATGGTGGGAAAAAAATTTTTTTTTAATTGCATCAAGGGACAAAATTAATGGTGACCATCTATAGGTGCTCTGGGCTTTAACTCTGAACAAGCAAATAGAAACACATCAGAAAAACAAGTGAAGAATGGAGACAGATGTCTGGGGCTGACTAGAGACAAGCCACCTCAATTAACCGCAATCATCACAGTTCCAAGGTTCCAGGTCTCTGGTGTGCAGACTTTCTGTGCCATGATTTTCATATTATTCCCCTGGGAGTACAGCCCTGGTAGAAGGGAGCTGACTCCTGATCCTTGTAGAGGGAGGCTCCTTTATTGTGACCTCTGGCTTTTCCCTCACCTGCTCCTCACAAGCTGCTCTCCCAAAAGGGAAGCCAGTCCCTGTCCTTTAGCTCTGTTCCCCCACGAAGCCCTCTGCGCTGGTGTGCTGGTTTAAAAGTAAACTGGCAGGAGAAATGAATCCAACTCAAAAGAGTTTAGAAGTCAGAACTACAATTTAATAAAAAGATTACAATGGATACACTGATACAAAGGAAAATTGGTTTCAGCCCTCATAACCCAGTTGTACAACCCAGCCCCCTGGGGCACAAACAGTATGGCGCTCACCAGCCCCTGTGCTGAGCACCACGTGGTCCCCCTGAGTCCAAAGCAAAAAGAAAAGGAAAACCTGTTTTCCTTCCAGAAGGTTGGTGGTCACAGTCTGGTCAAGAGTGGTAGTTGCAGTCCTGTTGAGGTTCTGGCCCTCCTCTCAATCTGACGAGTGAGTGAGTGCCCCAAGTCCCCAAACCCCAAGCTTATATATGCTTGGGTTCAGATAGGAACACCCAGTACCTCTCCCAGGGTGAGGGGTTTCACAATAGGCAATTTACTCAGTGAGTCACAGGATATCTTGGTCTACTTGATGGCCCATTAGCAGACATGACCCCTCAGGTGGGGTGTGAAGGTGTTAATGATTCCCAGAGGGGATTTATCACACCTGAATCATTGGTGTGAAGACAAGGAACCTTCTTGTCTGTTTTCTCATGCACCCAGTTCATAGCCTGAGATGTCAGGTGTGTCCTGGGCAGCTGTTGCAAACAATGCATCATTAACAGTTCATGATAAATGGCAGAGAGGGTATGGAATACGCAGTTCCAGTTACATTCACACAGTGATAAACTGGTCCCAGCCACTATAACTAGGACAGCTGGTCTCACTTTGCAGTTCTTTTTCTTTCTCTGCAGAGGTCACTTCTTAGTCCTAAGGGGAGTTTTCACCCCAGCAGGCACCTCTTCCCCCTCACACTGTGAAGTGGGCTTCCTCCAGGATCATGCAATCGACAGTTCCCCCAAAACAGCACTGCCCCTCAAGAAGCCAGGATGAGGAAGGAGAGTCCTGGAGTGCCACACGTCCTGAGGGGACTCACCCATCATGTCCGCCTTTCCAGCACTACAGGGCTGAAATTCTCCAGAGCAGATGGGGGGAAAGAACCTAGAGAGCAGAGAGCTTTTCAACTCAAGTTTCATGCTCAACAGGTTACTTTATTGACATGAAACATTTACCATCCTTTTTACTTCACTGGGTCTTCCACCCCACAGACAGACTCCTACCCTAATTCCTCCACATTTGCCTCAAGTCCTCCAGACTCAAAACCTGCCTAGCATTCCAGGCACCTCATTTTGCTGTGGCAGGTCTGGGGGACTGCCCATGGACACCTGGCAGGGCTATGGCAAGAGACAGCTGACCCTGGCAGGAGGTAACAGTGGGTCTGCCACTTGTCTGCCTGTATTGCATTTCATCTGCCTTCCAAACATGAAGCACTGGGATACAAATCCAGTTAATACTGCCAATACATTGCCATCTTGGCATATTGCTTGTGAAATCTCAATTAAAAGTATTCTGCTTCAAGCCCAGAGCTCCCCAGAAAACAACCAGAACTTCAACTTTTTAGAACATGTTCAACTTGATACAGAAAACTAGTGACCCTCAACAGTTCACACTGTTCTGAAACGTGTCACTGTATCATTGCACAGAAAAAAGCAAAATATGGGCAACTTGGAATTTAAAGACAGAAAAGAGGGTCAGTTAGAGAGGAAATGTAATTACTTCTTCCTATGTCTCTAACATTGCTGCTTTATGGTTCAGATCACCAAAAAATCCCCATCCTTTTTATCTCATGAAATGACGGCTACCACTTAATCAATATGCCAAATATTAAGGAGAGAATGGCTAGAAGGGAACAGTTCATATGCAATTGAAAATTCAATCTTCAATTCAGTTTGGTGAACACCTGAGCTTGCTAATAACTGAAAGGAAAAATGTCTTTTTTAAGGTTAAATATTTATATGGTTTTAGTTTGAGAACTCATTACATATCTCTCTTCTTGGAAGATGACAGATCAGAGAAGTCATCAGCTAGTAATAATTGGATTTGGCAGGGGGAAGAACTTTCCAAAAGTTGTCCACTGTGAGCAAAAGAAGAGAAACAAATAATGAATTAATAACCAACAGTTCCAAATCCACAGTATATCTGCTCTCACGAAATCATGTTCTTTCAGATGAGGTTACACAGGGCCTTCAACAAGGCCTCCAGCAAGTCTGACTCTTGTTACAGAGCACATGCCTGACTCTGCCTTGTCTGGAATGAAGCAAAATTATTTCATCTGGGATTTATAAAGTCATGTGAAGTGAACGTATACAGCACTACCAATCATGTTTCATCTCTACAGAGGCCAGACCAAATTAAGTTTTGTTTCACTAATGACCAGAAGAAACAGTGATTCACAACTCAGACAGGCAGCAAGTCTAACAAAGGATTCCGTGTGGCTCTACAGTAAAGACTCCTTTCCCTTGTGCAGTGGTTTAACCCCAGCTAGCAACTCAGCCCCCACAGTGGATTGCTCACTCCCCTCCAGGATTGGAGAGAGAAGCAGAAGAGTAAAAGAGGGACAATTCATGGATTGAGTTAATTACAGTTTAATGGGTAAAGCAAAAGTCACACACAAGGCAAGGCAAAACAAGAAATAAATCCTCAGGAAAGTGGGGTTCCATCAGATGTAACAGTGACTTGGAAGACAAATGCCATCACGCTGAATGTTGCGCCTCTTTTTTCTTTCTTCCCCCAGCTTTATGTGCTGAGCATGATGCCATATGATGTGGGATATCCTTTGGGTAAGCCTGTCCCAACTGCATTCCCTCCAAACTTCTTGTCCCTGCCCCAGCTTTCTCACTGGTGTGGCATAAGAAGTAGAAAAGTCCTTGACTTAACAGAAACATCACTTAGAAAAAACTAAAAACATCAGTGTGTTATCGGCATTATTCTCATTCTAAATCCAAAACACAATGCTGCAGCAGCTACTAGGAAGAAATCAACTGTATCCCAGCCAAAAGCAGCACACTTTGTTTCAGGAGCCTAAAGCTGCAGCTCAACCAAGCTACAGGTACAGCTCTACACAGCATTTAGTCCATAGATTTCGGGTGATGTTTACTCATCACATAAGTTTCTCACCTCTTCCTTTACTTCTGCTTGGACTGATACCCACCTCCCTTCATCAGAGATCGTTATAGCACCCACTTTGCTCCTATTTTACCAAGGGTGTGGGTTCCAGTGCCTCAGCCATTGCTAAGGCACTCCTCTGACTGAAAATAAACCATTTTAAACAAAGCCTTCAGACTTGGCCATCTCTCTTCTAAGGTTTTCTGCTCTTCATTATTTTTTAATTTTCAGTTTCTCTCAAAACATTAATGATAGCTTCCTGCAGCTCCTGTTTCCTCTACTATGACTGACACTTCTCTTCAGAAACTCCTATAGCAGTGTATTGTCACTCTTGGAAAACAGACTAAACCCCAAGTGATGGAGGGCTAGGACAAAAGCCCATCACTGGCACTGTCTTCACATCATTAGAGTCTCACCTGTTCTGCAACAAGACTTTTAAATTATTAGTCCGTCTTCAACTATTCCAATAAAGGACCACACTGTTTTGGAAACAAGAAAACCTCTTGAATTTTCACACCCTGAACAAAATTTGGTGAATGAGTGCTGATAGCTTCATTGTCCAGAGATTTCATATTCCCACAGTATAGCACACCTATATGCATAAAATTCCATTACCAAGTTGATTTACTTTTTTCCTGCTTAATCTGAGGACAGTGTACGTGCTCCTGACTAAATCAAGACTGTTCCAGCCCTTCCCCTGACTTAATTTGCTTATTTACAAACAAAAGTCTTGATAGGCTTAATCTGATGGCAAAGTAAAACTCACTGGGATCTATTGCTTACCTCCAAAACATTTGGGTGTAAATCCATCTGTCTCCAACCCCATGAAGCCCACTGTCAATCTAAAGCAGTATATTCTTTGAGATGCACCTGCATAATTTGGTGGAGTTTTGTGGCAGTGAACAAACAATATCAGAAATCGAAAAAGTCTTGTGAGAAATGGGCTGGTGAAGAAGGAAGAAAAGCTAACCTAAATACCTTAATAACTGAAACTGTTACTATTGTTTAAAATGGAGTTTCTGTGTTTTTTCCCTGAGTCACTGCTTTCTTCTTCCCAAAATCCCTAGAGAAAGTCCTTATCTCCCTAACTAGGTCTAAAAGAATGTGTCCTTGAAGTGTGTTTAAGTTTTTCTATTGGCCCTTAGTTAACCCTTTCCTATTGGTTGTTATTCCTAGTTTTCTATTGGATCTTTTACGATCCATCGAGAAGTTATAAATACCTCTACCCATGTAATAAACTCTCTCTCTGCTCCCTCTCCAGTGGTCTCTGCGTGTCTCTCTGTGGGGCACCCCGGGAGCCCTTGTGGGGGCACTACGGGGGGAGGGCAGCTCCCTGCTATATAAAGGAGGGACAGCCTCCCGTTACCGGGACGTGAACCCCCATAAATCAACTGTCGCAGAGTTTCTGTACCCATGAACTACTGAACTGACAAATCCTTAAGAGAGAGCAAAGCCATCTCTGCCAAAAACTGGACAACTCAGCAAAGCTGTTCTCTAAAGGTTGCCTTAAACATCCTTCTTCATTTCCTCCTCCTGCTCCCCTGCAACACAATACATTAGACCTCAAGCTACAGCTCATTTCCTGCCAATATAACCCTGAAGTTTGCTCGGTCCCTGTCTTTTCACAATGTAAGTCCTGCAACCCATATGTCCCTGCATGCAAGTGAGCACAAGGTCTGGTTACAGGCAAAGGGTACTTTAGTTCCCAAAACTCACAGTTTGGCACCATCAGCAACACTAAATAAATTAAAAATCAAATATCTGTGAATCAGATTTGACTAAGTCACTCCCTTGCAATCCTGCAGGTTTCCGATATGGAAAAGGGAGTGGCAGAGGAAGTCGCTCCTATGACTTACCTCTTCCTCTCAGAAATTATCATGTTGGATATTGGAGAAGGAGCAGAAATAAAACAGTGCAACAGAAAACACCCTCATAAACCACATCTATTTTTCTGTAATAACCACCCCTTTTACTCGAGAAACTGGTCAACGGTCCACTCTGGCCTCCAATCGGGAGGCATGGAGACACACCATCCAAAACACTGCTGATTCCTTTGAGAATGCCCGCAGAATCAGTCTGGAGGAGAAAAGACAGCGCAGAAAGAACCGTGCCTCACCAATACCGCCTATGGAGACTTTCTGCTGTGCCTTTTGCAACCGGACTTGCCTATCTCGCATCGGCCTCTTTAGCCATCAGCGCGCTTGCAGCAAGCGTGGGTAGAGCCCTTCCCAAATCTTCGTTCATGAAGCCTAGCCACGATGATTTGATCTTACTGTTAAAACATGATTCTCTCTTATTTGATAAGGATTGATGTCGCAGGCATTGTCACATCAATTGCTCTTTCCAGTAGACAGATGTAATCATTTTAATCAGGTTGTGACATCTGACAATTTTAAATGCACATCAATATGAAAACATTCATTACCATGTGACTACTGTGGTTTGGTGACTTCAAACTGAGATTTAAGCCATTCATATAAGAGACACCAACTGCTGAGGGTGCCCAAATAAAAATGACAGGGGAAAAGTTGAAGCTTTGTAACTTTTGTGCCATAATAGATACTCTTACCTGAAACTGAAACTGTTAAAATACACTTTCAATGAACCTAACCTCATTCCTATGCATTTCGTGGGACAAGAGACTAGACCATCTACTGATACCATATTATTTTAGTAGACAGCACTATCTCCTCCTTATCTTACAGTCACACAAACCATTGTTTCATCTGGACCAGGTCACCAAGAGAAGTTAAAGGAAGAAGGAGAGTTAATTCTTTTCCGCCCAAACAAAAGCCACTGACAGGTAGAAATGAACCAGACGAGATCTCTGTTAAAACAATGAACTCCTTTTTCATGCAGAACAACAGGGTTGGCAAAGGACAAGTCTAACTCCAGTCATACTCCTCTTTTCTATCTTAGTACCTTTCTGGTAGTTAAGCTAAAGAGTCTGACCAATGACTGATTCATCTCATGCCAGTAAGGACAAGCTCCCTGGTATCATTCTGACACTATTTCATTAACTCCTTTCCCATTGAAAATATGAGCATGCTCAAAAGATTTGTAAATTGAGACCAAACTTTCACACAGAGATGGCAAATAGAGAGCTCTGCTGGTGGCTGGTGAGCTGTGACTGCTTACATCTCATTGTGCAGACTAACAAAGCAAACAACATAGCTGCTATAGTAATATCTAGATTAATATAATTCTCACTTCTGAAGCCCAAGAAATACAGACTTTCTTCACCTAAAATTTCAGGAAGGGGATTGAGTGCAAAACTATTATGTATCCGAATTCATACCATACAGGAGTAGAAATTGTCACTGTACAAGAGCACAAAGACCTTAAAGAAAAGTTTCTTTTTCTCATCCTACTTGACATTATCAACTTGCCTCTAGGACATCCTTAACAAATTCAATGAGAGCTTGCAGGTAGGTAAGGCCTAGAAAATCTAAGCAGATAGAAAAACTAATGAGAACAGCTTCAAAGATCATCTAATCTTTATTTTTTTTTCTTTCTTAGATTTCCTTACCATTTTCCCCATCTATTGCATTCTCTCAGGCAACTTTCACCCATGATCTGCTTTCCTCAGTGCTGATTTCTTTCGTTAATCAGTTCTCTCCAGTGTCCACTTATTCTGACAGTTTCTGTTTCTCTTGTTTCATTCTTCCATTTCTCTTCAATTTGCCTCCTTTCCAAATTCATGCCTCATATTTGCAAATGAGCCCTCTAGCTCTTTAACACTACTTAATTCTCTAGCACTCTTGGGGCAGCAAACATGTCCCCAGACTAAATGTTTGGCAAACCACAGTGACAGCTCAAGAGGCACCCACTGTGGCTGCTGTGCTATCGAGCCCATGGGTCTTCCTGCACAAACACTGAGCAGCATTTATCAGCAAATCCCAGGATGGTATTCCCTCAAGTAAGGAATATATACTATACCTGCAGTTACACCATTTACTATAATTAAGGAAGTTAAATAAAATCTGATTCCCAAAATCAAAAAACCGATCCCACCTGCATGAAATCTAAGTAAAGAAAAAACCAAGCTTAGTCACCTTTACAGAGTTCACTCTACACCACTCTACACACTACTCTCTGGAAGACCTCCTGTCTACAGGGGAAAACTCCCCTTGGATTTCTGTGGCATCTTGCACATGCTCCACTGGTCTAAAATAAAACCAAAATGAAAAGCATCTGCTCTGAAAACCCAGAGCAGGGCATTGTCTTATAGCTACTCTTTTAATTCAACGAGAAACACAGCTTCCTACGCTGACGGTTACTACAGTTTTAACAAATTAAAATGGAAAAGAATACACTCCATGTGCAGTGAACGCAGCATTAATTCCTTTATTAACAATCACCAGCACTTACCCCACTCACTTTGATTACTTCAGCCTTTCTCTGAATCTTCAAGAGAAAAAGACAAAAAAAAATAATCTTGCCCTCCAAACCCCTTTAGTCCTGATCCAGCTCCAGCCTCAAGATGGATCTGCAATCATTACCTCACCCGTTCTCAGCTTCCTATCTACAAACAAAATACTTCACATTTTTCATGATGGGCTTTGTCCTTTCCTAACAGTGGTCAACTGGTGCCTTTGCCTACTTTCAAGGAGGTGGTTGATAATTGTGTCTGATAAGTGTAGACAGTAACAGATATGGAAAAAATTACTACTCTTCCTCTCCTGGCTGCTGGAAAATATTTCCATTCCCTCAGTAAAAATGTTGACACACAAGTGAATCCATTTAGCATTTGTCAAAATGGACGGAAAATAAATTGCCGGTGTGAAAAAGGAACTGTGTAAAATGAATTATCTAGAAATGATAGAGTATTCCTATTTGACAGCCCTAAAAGAATCTCTTTCTCTGTTATCCTCTTAGTTCAGACTATCCCTCCCCATGACAGCAAAGGCAGGCACTCTCCCATCTTGCAATTACTTCATCTTCTGTCTTTCCTACATTGCTTCTTTCTGCTGCAAGAAAGCAAGCCCATCCTCATCCTTTGAAATTCCATTTGGCAGTATCATACTTTACCTCCTCCCATGTTAATACCTCATGTTTGGTGATATTATCCATGAGACTATAGCAAAAGATAAAACTGAGAAGTTCATCAACACGAAAACTTGCAAAAAGCTCATGTCCTGCTTCCTCCAAAAGAGAGGGAATGTGTGGCACAAAGATAAAACATTCACCATGTTCTGACTGGCAACATGTTCACCCAGATGCCCTGGAGATGCAGACACAGAGGATTTGGGCACGTGCTGAGTCAAGGCTCAGAGAGAAGATGACAGGTTGACAAGATAAGCATTTGGGGGAAAAGGAACTAGTGACAAAAGCCATGTGTTTGAGATGACGCAAGCACTGTGGAAGGAGCAGAAAGCCCATCTCTTGAACCTCTATGCAAGCATAGACAGTCTATTTACACTTCTGCACAGGGGGAAATTACTCAGGCAGCTTTGGAGCAGAAGGAGGAGTAGGGACTATAGTTTCCAGCCCGTTCCTCCTTTTCCTGATGGGCAGCAGGTATCTTTCCGAGAAAGCTCTGATCTCCAAGCTGAATTCACCACCGAGTGCGGCTTCGGGCACCGCCGAATCCTTCCCCGGCTGCTGACAGGGGTACACGACGGGGGACTTATGAGCTCTGAATCTGTCAGGGGAGACCGAGCCCAAACTCCTCGATTTTTGTCCGCAAGCCGATCAGCCGTAGCGCCGGGTTCCTGTTGCTAAACTCCAGTGATGCCGAGACGGCATCATCACCGGCTCAGCCCCGGGAACCCATCCCCGCCGCACACGGCAACCCTCGCACAGCCGCAGGGGCCTTTAAAAGCCACCAGCCGAACAAAGGAGCGCGGACAAAGAGCTCTGTCCGACGTCTTCCCGTCCATCAGGTAGACTATTGACGCTGGAAAACCAAGCCAAGCCCTGCCGTGCCTCCCTTGCCTCCTCGCACCACGGACATGCGGGGATGGATGCCCCCGCCGCCTCGCAGGTCAGAGGCTTTGTTCAGCGGCGGGGACGCGGCAGAACCGGGGGAAACACACGGACAAAGAGGGAGAGTTGTCTGGTGACCAAAGGGACACGGGGAGGTTCTCGTCCCTTTTAGCTGCGGAGTCCTTGCCGAGACGGGCGGCAAGCGGGGGGGACTCCGCTCCCCTCACCCGTCAGACGTGCGAGGGGGCCAGAGGCAGGGGGGTGGCACAAACTCCCGTAAAAGTAGCCAAAAACGGGGGTTGACTGCGAGTAGCCGAGCCGGCGTCAGCCCGGGCTCTGTGCGCCCGGGAGGGNGCGAGCGCCGCCACCGCCCCCGGAGCCGCCCCCCGCCGCAGCGCCCGCCCCGCGGGGCCGGGGCACCCCCGTGGGCGGAATGGTTCGCTCCTCTCAGGCCGGGGTCGAGGGAGCGGGGCGGCCGAAGGACAGCCGGGATGGGGGTGTGCGAAGGGCGGGGATAGACGGGCGAAAAGGGGGAAACCAGCACAGGGATACCCCCGGAGGGGCCGCCGCAGGCTCTTCACGATCCGTAGATATGAGTCGCCAGGCAATTTCCTGCCCGCGAGATTAGCTGAGCAAACAGGGCGGCGCTGGCAGGGCGCGGGCCCGGGTTTCCATGCTCGGGGCTGAGGCTGCGTTTACCTGCGCTCGTCCCCCACTTCGTCTTTCTCCTCTTCATCATCCCCGGTGAAGCCATGTTGCCGAGGGGGCTGCCCTTCGCCTTCCTGTCTCCGGAGTGGGGCCGAGTTGCCTCCGTGCCCTGGCTGGGGTGTCCGTGCCCCTGGCCCAGCCCAGGGTCACACCCTGCTGCCGCCTGCCAGGGGCGTCCTACCATTCAGTCTTACCTGACAAAAATACGCCTGCGAATGTATGCGTGTGTACACAGTTACACACGCAGGGTTCCCAAAAGACCTCCATCCAGGTCCCATGCATCAGCAAAGGACACATGTAGATGGCAGCTGCCACCCGCCAGCATTTTGCTGTTCCCAAGTGGGCAATGGGCCGGTGAGCCTGTCTAGCCCTTGCTGGAGGGGTTTTCACACCAAAGCAAACCTACAAACCAGCACTGGCTCGGCAAAGCATGTTTGCCAGAGCAGCTCATTTTGCCCGTCGTGTGTTTGGCAAGTGCCTGGGAATGCCAGTCTAGATCCTTCAGAGTTCCCGGCTCAGGAGACTGCTCAGTGGCAGAGGCAGCGAGGCTGACAGTTGGGTTGCAGCTGTTACAAGGAAAAGAGGGCAAAGCCTCCAGGGGAATGTTGCCCCATCCCTGGGATCACTGGGTGCTGGAAGCATAGGGTGTCTAACTAACCTTCGCTTTCCAAGCACTCGTGTAGTGTCAGCTTGGTAAGACAAACCCCGGTGATGAGACATGCAAGCCAGCCATGCTGTGCTCAGGGCAGTGAGCCAGAGTATCCTGCATAGCGATCTTGTATCGTGCTGTGTGGCCTCTTTACCTTTTCCCGTTTGTTTCTCAACGAGGAAATTTGGGGATCACAGCACGTAGCTACTGTGCGGTGGTCCTGCAGGATGAATCGAAGCTCACACAACACTCAGCCAGGTCAACCATTAATGCGACTGCTGTCTGTTCCCGTGTGCCATGAGGCAACAGGGGCCACGGTGATCCAGTTCCCACTGTGCACAATATTTTACTTGGCTAGAACAGTTACTTTACTACAATATAAACTTTGTAATAATGCATTAATATCTGGAATCTGTATAGTAACACCCAAAATACCAGAGAATATTAAAAAAAATAATAAAAAAGCCCTTGGTTGTCCTCATGTCTGCTGTGGTTTACATGTAAAAAGATGCTTTGAGACTAATTATTCTAATAGACTCCTTTGTGATGCCTCCACAAACATGCCAATGCTTCATTTACCACTAACATTGAGGCTGGCTTTTCTGTTTTGTTCAGTGAACAAGAAAGGAGTACACACAGTCAAAAAACCAAAGGCAGATGTAATTAATGCAGAGTTAAGTACATGCTCACAGCTGGTGGAGGTGAGGATGACTCCTAACACTGCCACAACCAGAACCAAAAGCAGCCAGCCTTCCCTTCATCTCACATGATCTTCAAGTGGGAAAACTCTAGGTAATAGTCTGCAAAAGTCTCCCAAAAGAAAATGAAGCCTAGGAGTACAGAAAGCTGAAACTTTGCTGTTGCTGTTAAAGTGTTACTGTGAAGGACTTTTGATATACCAGCTGAAACATACCTTCAGTTCCTACACAGTAGGAGAGGGGGCAGCAAACCTGGGTAAGGCATGTGATTCCCCTGATACCTGTATGCTAGGAGAACTTTATCTGAATAAGTGCCATCTGTTTCTTGGTAGCAGAGGAAATATAAATAAGGAATATGATTTATTTCTGAATAATAAGAAGTACTTAAAACCAGCCATAACTGAGGCCCTAAAATAACTTGGTAGGTTGTAATGTCTAACAGGCAAGAGTCCTGCAATTTAAAACAACAACAACAAACTGTCTTGGATATTTTATGAGTAGCAAATACTTAAAAATTAACAAACAAGTGGAACTCTAAAAACTAAAGAGCTGAAAACTCCTGTTGGAACAAAGGCAACAATGCTACTATTAAAGAAACTCAGGGAAAAGTGTATGGAAACTGGCAAAAGAGCTACAAGTCATAGATGAGTTCTACAGTCCACCTAGCTAGCATTAAATCTTTTTATGACAATTGCACAACTACAACAACTGTACTGCATATTATAGAGCTTTTAAAATTCCCCACCCCTCAGTAGGCAAGCATGCCTGATAAAAGTTTAGTTTCCATGGTAATTCATATAAGTAAAAATCAAATGCTGGAATGTTTGCAAAAATCATGCTTTAATCAGGAGCATTGAAAATGGCAATAAAATACCATTTTATTACCATATTTCAATGTCATGTTTCTGTAAGAGGGAAGGAGAGACCATTTCAACTGCTTCAGAACTGAAGTCACCTCTGAGCAGGCACCCACAATCACAACCTTTGCATTACCTGGTCCTTTATCTTTACAGATTTTATCCACATCAGGTGTGGACTTGATTGCATTTCTGTCAAATGAACCAGAGCCTGCAGCTGGGAGTTGATTCAGGCTTTATGTTACCTGCAGGAGGAGAGCCTGACAAAATCAGCTGAGATAAAGCTACCCATTGATGTTGGAGTGCTGTTACGCTCAGTCTTTCCTTTTGATGGCAAAACTAGTCTGGTTTCTTCCCTTTCCTGCCTTAACTATTCATTTGGGTTCCCAATTTATGGCTTGTGACTTTCTATGGTAGGTTGATGCAGTTATTTATGACAGCCAGACCAAGAAAATGATCCAGATCTTCCTTCCCTGCACCTCTCTCCCTTCTGAAATAGAGTGATTGATGAGAAGAGAAACTAATAGATCTGAACCACTACCTGAGACCAAACCTCTGTTTCTTGAAGTGGCATCACCAACACACTAATGGATTATTAAATTGCACCCTTTTTGAACAACATGTCACAACAAATGAAATCATAAGGATTCAGTGCTTTCCATCATTTAACCAGAGCATTTCGAACCACTGTGAAGAAATCCAGCTGTTGCTTGCCATTCCAGAATAAAACCACACAATTGTCACAATCAGAACTTCTAGTGAAACTTCAAAGCAAGCAGTCATTCTTTGGCTGTAACTTCCTTACAGACATTTGGAGGCGGTGTAGCAGACTGGATTCTAGGTACTGAAAGTATCTTGATTTTTAAAGCTCATTGGGAATCTCTGCAAAATCAAAAGGCAACATGAAGTATGACTGCATTCATCAGTACTACTGCAGTGAAAAAAATCATATCCAATAGCTACACTGGTTATCCTAGTTAAAAATCTGTTAATGCAGCACACAGTAGAGAGGTGTATAAAACAATAATATAATAATGTAAGTTGGTGTTCAACTAGTGGAGTGTTCTTTTGACTTGGCCTGAAACCTAAATTGTCACACAAGAGCTATCAAGAAGAAACTGCCTGGGGGAAATAAGTTATGTAAGTAATCAAATCTCATGCTCCAGGGCACAAGTCAATTGCTGGAAGGGTCAAGAAAGGAATTTCCTAACTCTCTTCCTTTGCACAGTTATACACAATTAACTAGGTTGTAATTGCAAGGCAAGAAAGCAGTTAGATCTTGGGTTCCTCTGAATCATCAGGCACCTTTTGCAGCTGTATTCAGAGCTTAAGGGACAGGTCTGGTAGATGGGTTTTGTTGCAGTTTTGTGAGGTTTTGCCTGGATTTGCAGCGCAGTTGTGAGATTTGCTCTTCCTTTGTGCTGACTGCCTAGCTCAGAGTATGACTGTGTTGCAGAACTATCATTAAAGCAAGACTAATAGAGGTAGTTAATTTTCTGATAATAATAAGTAGTTATCTTAAAAAAATCTCTCTGTCCATAACAGCACAACTCATAATGACACATTTAAGTAGCAGTAGCATTTTAGCCATAATGGCCTAAAGATATAAACAAGACAAGATTTGTTGGTGGGGAACCATTTTTATTAAGCAACTAGACCATTTAGTGCAACAAAAGATCATGCTATTTCTTCTTTAAATAGAGCATTTTAGTAATCTAAAGAATTTTTGCTAACACAGGACGGACATTGCTTCAGCTCACAAGAGCACTCCCCTGTTAGCTTGTGTATGGCTCTCTGTCTTCACAGCTGATTAATTGCTTCCTTTTCCTAGAATCAGCATGTGTTGGTGAGTGGAGCTGGCTTAGGGCTTCATTAGTTGCTACAGCAGCTAAGCTCTCTACAGTAGTATTAAGGTGTTTTTTCCTGTACACAAGTACATTTTTGATATATGATCTGTAAGAAAACATATTGAAAACTGCAAGCACTAGGTCTACAGGCAAAACATTGGTCAGTGCTCCTCACAGATGGCAAAACAGTAGGAAAACTGTTGGTAGAAGACATGATACAAATTCTGTATCTACTGTGGCTTACAACTGTAGTTCTAGATAGGATGCTAATCATATTGTACTCAGTGGTTGGATACTTGGGCACCTTCACTCTACAGTCTTGGTTTTTTTTCCAGCAAGCAATAAGCTTACTCAGAAAATCACAGAATATCCGGAGTTGGAAGGGACTTACAAGGGCCATTGAGTCCAACTCAGCCCTGCACAGGACAAAAGTTCCTGCGTGCACCTTAGTTTGGGACCCTATGATTTGCTTCTGAGGCCAAGCCAGGGAAATTTTCTGTTCTCCTTTGGTCTCCATTTATCAAATCTGCATACATATATAACAACATTGTGGGCCATGTCAGAGATGCATGAGACAACAGGGAGATAGTACTTTCTTTAGAAGGAAGTGGGAAGAAATCTAAAAGAATTTAAGCTATTTGCCCAAGGTTACGTGAGAAATCTTCAGTGGGGGCAAGGTGTGGAACACAAGAACTAGTTACTACTTTAATTTCACAATTAATCTTTGTAAAGATAGATCTTTCTGTGTTGAAATAAATTTTCATTTGGTTTCTGTCTCCTTCTTCCCCTTGATTAGTACAGTCAAAAGAGATAAAACAATGTATTTGTACCATAAGGAAAGATGCCAACGCGTAGTTCATTCTGTTAAGGGTCTTTTGGGCTTTTGTAAAGTAAAAAGCTTTGCCTAACAAAGTTTAGATAAAATACATTCTCACAACTGATTTATGAAGCTACCTTTGCTGACAAGTTTTTATATGTGCATTGAGAAGGGCTGTAGAGATTTTCTTCTCAGCAGATGACCCCCAAATGTGGAATTATGTCCCATTAGCAGCATAAAGGATGATACAATATTGCTACTACTTTCTCACACTAGTAGGGGCAGAATAAGATGCAGAGATATATTTTCGCCCCAGATTTCTGGATTGGGTTTTTTTCCCCCTCCTAACAGAGGCAGAATTAAAAGCATCTGAAAAATGTGAATTATAACTGTTCTCTCCCTACACAGTTCCTATTGAAATTGCCTTAAATGCTTAGATAAAATATACAAGACCCAAAGACAGACATCCTGAAGATGCACTAATACCCAAGGCAAAATCAGCCTAAACCAAAACAGAAGTCGAGTGACAACCCACCATCTAGGTTCCCCATTGCACTTGCAGCCCCATCAATAAAATCCTAAACATATAACAGGGTAGTGGAGAATGTCACAGAACAGAATATGTTCATCTCCCATCAGAATATGGAGGGGAAGGGGGAAGATGGTCCAGCATCTCCCCACAGGTTTTTACCTGATGGGTCCTGTAGAAGTCTTGCTCCTGAGGCCAGGACAGCTTCTGTACCTGGGAGCTTGTTGGCATGCAAGGCACTGTAAGACAGGATATGGTACATGCCCCTCATATGTGTCCTGTGCCAGATTAATCTGTATCCTGTCCTTCCTTTTTCTCCTTATGTCAGGCCCATTTTGGGTTACCCAGGGGAATAATGGGGGACCATGCCCAGCCATCCTACTGATAACACTGTTTCCCTCTGCCTGCTGTTGGATGTGCCACCTTCCTCACAGGGTCTGTTGTCATGTTAGTAACAGGACTGGGCTCTGGCAGGCAGGACAGTGGATGAAACTGGGAGGGCTCCAGATGACCTCACCTTCTGTGCAAGCTGCAAACTGCTGGAAGAGCTTTTGGCACCATGATCTTGGTGTAAGAAAAGTAAAGCACTTGAGTACTTCAGATTCAAAGCTCTACATCTCTTCACCTGCCCAGCCTGTGGTGGCTGGGAACCCTGACCTTCAATTAGAAGCTAAAGATTTATAGGGCAGCACCCCAGCTAACAGTACAAGGTAAACTGAAAAGGAAATAAACACAGAGATTTTGAGAATATGAGTAGTTTGGAAATGCTATTCTACAGGAGCTGGACCATGAAAAGTCTGCTGACTTATTCAGCCTACACTGCTCGCTGGAGAGCATCCGTCCCCATTGTGTAGTGCTGCTCCTGGCAGGCTGGGTAGCATATTCGCCACAGAGCCCTACATAGCTCTTCAGTCTGGGACTGCACTGGTGTGGCCACAACACCACACCCTTCCCACCGACTGATGTAGGATTAGGCCCGCAGGAAGTAATAAAGTATACTTGCTGATCCCACAGTATCACAGGAAATTAACATATGATAATATTTAACACATTGTTTTAATAAATTATAATTTTTTTTACAGTAGTGTAAAGACCATTGAGAAATCTGAGCTAGGAAGCTAGTTGTAGTCTGGCTTCTTTTTCATAGTGCCTTGTTTGCAGGCTGCAATTTTTTCCTTTCTCTTTGTGATACTGTAACCTTAAAGCTCTCGAGGGGAGGCATCCCAGTGATGGTGAGCAGCAGCCTTTATTTTGGGTGCAAGCTCCCCAGACTATCCTGTAAACTAGACATCCATTCTAGCCAAGAGAAATGCACTATCTCAGTGATACACTTGGCTAAAAGGACATAAATTACTAAGCAATATGAAATGGGGACATAAAAGTAGCCCATAAGAGCCAGGCGATTAGCACGTTAAGAGTGAGAAGAGCTGACAGCAGATCCTCATTAGACTTAGGAACAGTTTGTCATTAGCATGTTTTTTTAAACCTTAGAATTTTAATAGGAGAAAAATGTTTCTTTCTGCCTCCAATCTCCTCTTTAGTTAACAGAGGTTTCATGTTCCCCCTCCCCCTTCATTTCTGGAGAGGCTGCCAAGTTGTCCCAGAGCTAAAAGCAACAACTTTCTGTTAAACGTTACTTCATGCTTCTGGTATTAATCTAATAGGAGCCTGGATGGGGAGGAGGGGGAAGCAGCAATGGAAGCTGATTTCCTGCCATGCAGTGGGAAATCCATAGAAAATTCAGATTTAACACTAATTTTAACAGCTGGATGACTGCTTTGGCTTTTACTAGCCATAGAAAGATATAACTGCATACTATTTTTTTGTTATAAAATGAAAAAAAGTCAAGTGAAAGACAAAATAATGAGTCTACAGTCGTAAATACCCTCATTAAATCATCCTATTCAACTATGCTAGAAATATCTACAAATTTTGTAAATTACCTCTCATTTCTGTTAACATTTTTAATAAGAATGTTCATGGAAACAGAAAATATCCAAGGAAATAATTTTGCTAATAAGCATTTCAACAAATATTTACCTGGGAAGTGGTCCAGTGACTACTGAAAAGAGTATTAGAGGATTTGAGAATCACACAATCAGGACATTGAAATAAATCTCCTTGATGGAGGTGAAAAAAAAGTCATAACAAAAGGAGATTGTGAACACTCAAAATACAAGTCAAACACAGCAGTCCTGTAGCGGTTTATGGCCATAGACAACATGCACCACAGAATCATTAGCAGTGCGTCTGTCAGGTGTGTAGCACACCAGCGGGTAACTTCTTATATTCAGCCTCCATTCTCTAGATCAGTTCTTTGTTAGGAAGGCCTTGACTATTTATTCTGATAATAATTATTTGGAGGGGGATGGCCACAAATACAGTCCTTTATCTTGACTATTAAAATAATGGCTGTTTTCTTTTTTCAGTGCTTGTTGCTCAGCCTTTGCTCCACCTGTTTCTCACACACCATATGGCTCGAATCATGACATATTGCAGAAGATTTTTTTTACACTGATGAAAAAAAAGCTTAATAGAGTATACATGCTGAAACTAAATGCTGTTTTAGAGATGAAGCAGGGCTATAGCTTGTTTGTGCATACTGAGTATATAAGGAAGGTCCCTTACTGCAGATTATCTTGATTATAAAGTTTTACCTGCCCACTGATGCATGTGATCAACAGAACATGGCAGCTGGTTTTTATGTCACTAGCTGCAGCCAGCTGTTAGACCGAAAGCATTAATCACCTTTTTCATCGGTCCCAGGCTTACATTAGGCAAACTGGAAGACGCTCAGAGGTAGTGATGTCTGAAAAATACCAGAAGCTAACACCCAAAACATGAAGTAGAAGTTAAGCTATGTGAGCCGGGAAGCTTCTCATGGGGCAGATAAGCACAGGGCTGGAACATTTGATAGCCTGAAGTACTTGTGGGCAGGAGAGACAAGAAATTAAAGCCTTGAAAATAAGTGAGAGAAAGAGAAAAGCTCCTGTGGATATCACATTAGGAAGAAGTTTTAGTAGATGAAGCTTCTTAAGGGTGTTGAAAAACCAGAGACCTCTAAAAAGAAAATTATTTCCAGTTTCTTTATTCTATGTTCCTAAACCCCAGGACATTATGCACAGTTTTTAAGTCGACAGGACCACTGCCATTGCTCCCTCTGTACTCCAAAAATTCCATCTGGTATCAGGTTTTCCTTGTAATGGAAACAAACTGGCAGAACTTCAAAGTCTTGACAACAGTTTATACAAAGAAAGGACAGCAACAGTTTGTTATACCTCACTATTAAAAATGGTGTTTTCACTTCTCTCTTTTTTTTTTTTCCTTTTTAGAAAAGTTGGATAGCATTTGGCAATTAAGTGATGCCACTTGTATCTGGCTGCAGCTCAGGAAGAGAATGTCAAAATGTAGCTGTACTGGAATTTGTCTGGGAAATGCTACCTAAGAGCTCAACTTTCACCAAATATGCCATAGCCCACAGTTATGAGAACCATGAAATCACTGAGGTCAGCTGGACAGCTTTTAAATGGCTGAAAAACTGAAATGGGAGTTTTGAAAAATAGGGATATATGAGTAGCCTACCTATCTCTTTATTGGAAAGCACAGAAATCACACCACCCTGATAAACATTGTCTTAAGGCAGTATGAACACTCCAAAGAACATAGGAAACTGAGTGAAAAAAATGTTGACTAAGTGTAAATAACACTTTAAATAAATTTGCTTTTGATTAACAAATCCAGTTCAAACAATTCCCTCTGAGTCCTAATGTTACATCTTTTCTAATTTTTGACCCCAGTAGGATTGTAGCTCTATTTTCCAGGGCGTCCTAACTTTTCACATAGTAACAAATGGCATATGAAGAATGTGAATGCAGTGTGGTCTGTGCCACTTTGCAGAGATTTAAGAATTATCCTGGGATTCACAGTAACCAAAGGCTAAGACATTTTTACTTCTCTAGAAAAAATGTTTCTCTTTTAAAAGTATTACAGTCCCTCATTTCTTTTCTTCTTCCTTTCTTTCTTCCCTGATCATATGCAACAGTAGAAATGGCATTTGTTAGCTTTTTCTGGGTTGGCAAGAAGCCCAAAGATCCAGCTGACAGAAACCTCAAGTCAGCAATTCCAATGTGAAGAATGTCCTTTTCAGAGTCCCTGTTTCACAGTCTCTCTGTCACTGAGCACCTCAATAGCACCACACAGCAGAGCCTTGTGTGGCCCATCCTTACAAGGTGATTTATCCTTACTCTGTTCCTCATGACTTAGTAATTGGCTCTTATTACCCACCTGTTGCTGCCCAGCATTTCTACGCTGAGTTCTGGGGGAGGCTGATGTGGCAGCATCCATCCAAAATGAAGCTCCCATCAGTGGGTTCAAGGAGTGATTGCAAGGCTCAGTGAGTTGACTCCTGTCCCTCCCACCCCTGAAATGTAGCATTCTGTACTCAGAGGAAAGCAGCTCAAGAAGGCTATTATCCTAGACAACGTATGGTCAGCAAAAAGACTCAGAGTTAAATACACATGTGATGCTGTAATTCTCACCCGCTACTGGATCATCAGGTTTGCACCAAAATTTCTAACACAAAAGAGTCAAGGACTTCACAGAAGCTACTGTTTAATAATAGTCAGCAGTCAGAAAAACTAATGCTTTGAACAAATGAAAGGGTCTGTCTCATGCATTAGTTAAGTGAATTTTGATTTTTTTTTTCTCCTAAAAGAATTCAATGACTTTTAAGGAAATAAAGAACATGGTAAATAAAGACTTCACTGAGCAGCATTACAATCTGCACTACAGCTTAGCAGCATGGAAGCGGTTCATCCTGCAATCACAGCACTTCATACAATATCAAAATAAGAACTTATTTCTCACGCAGTTTTATTTCCTTAGTGGACACAAGTGAACACTGTGCTTTCTGCTCTTTCTCCTTCCCTTTCCTTAGTGGTCCTTTGGTATTTACCTCCTCTCATTTTGGATTTCCTGTCTCTACTCTAGGGAAAGGATTTTCCTGTGAGAAACAAATGTCACATTGCTGCTCTCTCTGGATGTCAGTAGTCCAAGCCTATCTTCTTTCTGAAGCAAAGCTCTCATCCACCTGTTTTCAGAACAGTATTGATCTCAGATTTTTTTTTCTGGATGCATTTAATTTGGAACTAACTTTAGGTCCTTAGTAGAGCTTCTATTTCCATTTATTAAATTAAGATGGATGCAGCTGTTTTGGGTGAGTTAAGACCTAAACTGCACTAAATCTCAAAATTAAAACCAAATATGATTTTGAAAGCACCCCTATAGGGTCCTGCATAGCACATATCTTTTTGTGTTTTGATGTCCTCTGGGGGAGCAAAGCAAGTGAGAACACTGCATATGTCTTCTGCACATGTACAGATAGCAGGGCACAGCAACTGTGCTAGGAGCATCCAGATATGGTGATGTTTAACACACATAGCTGTTTCTGGAATTACAGAAGATGAGTATGCATGAGAAGAGAAATATCCCTGGCAATTCACACCTGAATAAAAGTCACCAGCAGGACATGGGAGGAAAAAAAGCTCTGCATCTGAACAGTGAAAGTCCCAGGGTATAAGTCTGCTCAGATGGTTGGGACCCAAAACTTGCTTCACCTCAAACACAAAGCAGAGCTTTTTGACTTTTGCAGTGACCAGAGAGATCAATAAACCTTTAGCCTCTGGACTGGATGATGGCCAAGGCTGCTGAACCATCAGTTGCCTTGGTGACAGGCTTTGGAAGTGATTGGGAAGGACAAAGGTGCCACCTCTCTGGCTCTGGAGAGGCCAGAGACACAACATAATTGTGCCATGAAGACAGAAAAACAGTTTCTGGAAGGTCACCAGGTATTCTGCCTATGTGCATGCATGTGCAATTGCAAGGTTTGCATCTTATATTGAGTGTATGTAACACTACCAGGTTGCAAAAGTCTGTCTAAAGAGTGGGCTAGGATATATTGCTTGGTGCATTTTCATTCAGAGGCCTTCAGGGTGCTTGGTGCTTAGGATGTTGAAAATGCCTTCGATTTCTTTGATATCTTCTTGTGGTATGGGATAAGAGATGCTAAATTGCCATGATTGCAACAGCCTGACTGTGGCAAACAACAGTCTGTGGTTTTAAATGGGTTGTACTGTTCCTCTTAAAGCTGTTATAGAGCATTGGGAAGTGTTTTGTGGGTTGTGGTATATGCAGAATTGATGATTTGCAGACCTATTGGGTCTAACCCACTATTGCCCCTGCACTTGTGAGGCATTCAATTGGATGGCCCTGGTGGCTTATTCTGTGTACACTGTGTGATATCTCACACTGCTCACTATTTTATAGGAAATTAGTTATTGCATTAATTGTATTCTCACTTTGAAAGTTGACAAAAATCTTCTTTAACACATATGAAAGAGTGTCTAGAGGTTGAACTCTAGGTGATGCATTCTTCAAAGCTCAGAAAAACCAGCAGTCTGGCCAGTGCGTCGCCAGAGAGCTAGCTGGGGTTCAGAAGAATGCAGCAGAATTATGTAGTCTTGCTTCAGTTTTATCTTGAACCCATTTGCTTTTCATTTTCTGCATTGGAAGTGTAAAAAGAATCTAAACCTACACTTAGTGATCATTCATGGGACTAATGAAAGTCAGATGCAGACAATGCTTTAATAAAAGTCAGACTCAGTTGCACAGGAAATTACGTCAAGCTTTCAGACACTTCAAACCAGAGGAACTATCTGTGGAAGGCACAGTTTGGTTGCTCTTCAACTCTGTCTCAGTTGCAGCACAACCTCATAATGTTAGAAATCTCTTAAGGTCAGGGTTGTAAATAGACTGTCAAAAGTTTGGTTTTGTTGTTTTTGTTTTTTTTTCAAATAAAGACATAAGGGATAACCTTTCTGACATAGCCAAACAATCCATTCACATGCTAAATGTAGTGAGCAAAGCAAACATTGTGCAAAAAATCTGATGTCTTCTAAGCAATGAGATGGGTGAACAAACAAGTAAAGCTCATTCAGTGAAGAAGGGACACTGTAGTAATCAAAATTAAAAAAAAAAATAAAAGACTGAACTGTGATCAAACTGACTGTATAAAACAGAGAAAAAGCAAACCTCAAAAGCCAAGTGTAAGTCTCACTTTGCCAAGTTCCACTCTGCGGAAAGTAAATATTCCTATGTAGAAAGCTCCAGTAGAATTGACTTAGACTAGGTGGGCCTGATTTGAGTTTTATTCTGATCTGGCCTTTCCCTTCTGATTGATGTTCATTTATATTTTCCACACTGAAATCTGAAGTTGCATTCCATATAAGATTCACTTGCTTAACTACAGTGAGAATCAGAGTGGCTTCTTTGCCACTACAATAATGAGGAGATCCTATAGAACATTGCCACATTCTAGCTGGTCAGTAGTTTTATATCATTTCTCCCTTGCAGATAGAGAGATGTTGAAACCTTGTACTGCATTTTGTGAAACAAAGCCTTTTGATATCAGAGCAACTCTTTAAACACAAGTTCTCATATCTCAGTGAGAACTTCAGATCAGATAACACTTGCTTGCTTAGAGCTCTAGGTGCCTGACTGCGCTGGTTTAAAGATGAACCATCAGGAGAAACGAACCCAACTCAAAAGAGATTGTAAGTGAGAGTTACAATTTACTAAAAAGATTACAATAAATACAATGATACAAAGGAAAATTGGTTTTAACCCATAAAAACAGAGGTATAACCCAGCACCTTGGGGCATGAACAGAAAGGTATTCATTAGTCTCTGCGCTGAGTGCCAGGTGGTCCCCTTGAGTACAAAGTAAAAGGAAAGGAAAACCTATTCGTAAGGGCAATGGTCGCAATCTGGTCGAGGGTGGCAGTCGCTGTCCTGTTGAGGTTCTGGTCCTCCTCTGGATCCAATGAGGAGTACCAGAAGTCAACAAACCCCAGGATTATATATGTTTAAATTCAGATGGGAATGCCCAGTACCTCCCGCAGGGTGAGGAGTTTCACCTCCCCAAGGGGGAGGGGTGATTTACTCTGTGAGTCATGGGATATTTTGCAATCCTTGATGGCCCATTAGCAGACATGACCCCTCAGGCTGGGTGTGAAGGTGCTAAGGACTCCCTGGAGGGGAGTTATCATACCTGAGTCATTGGTGTGAGGACAGGAAAGCTTTCCTATCTCACAGAGTTCTTAAACACCCAACTTATAGCCTGAGGTGTCAGGTATGCCCTGGACAGCTGCTGCCAACAATCCATTATTATCAATTAATGAGAAATGACATGGAGAGTGTAGAATACCCAGTTCAGTTATACCCACACAGTGACAAACTGATCCTGGCCACTTTAAATAGGACACTGATTTCTGAAAACTCAGCTTTTATTCAGTCAAGCAGAAAATATTTATTTGGCTGTGACTTTCTTGATACTTTCTCTGCATGCTGCCCTGATGTCTTTCTGGTTTCTCTTGTACATGAACTAATTCAACCACCTGCATGTTAGCTTGGCCTGTTATCAAACTCTCCACCTACACAACATGTTCTTAAACAGCTTTGCATGTACCCTCATTTTTGGGGTTGTGGCTCCTGTTGTTTGAGCTATCTTTTCCCTAAAGCCTAATTGCACTTTGCAGTTGACTTAAATGAAAGGTGGTTGTTACACCCACTACCTTCAGTAACTACCAGCATCACAAGATGTGCATTTTTAGTACCCAGGCAAGTCATTGCGTTTATATCCCTCAGAACTACTCAACAGAACACTAACCACTGACAGCATGTTTTCTCAGACACACAGATCACTTCCCATGAAACTGCTAGAGTTGCAGACCACCTTCCTCTATATTTCTAAAGTAAAATAAACCCTGTTTTCAATGCAGCAACTGCCTTTTCCTTGACAAAGGTACTATAGGAAAATGGCCTTTTCCACTCCTCCTCCCGCTCTTTGAATCATTCTCCTCTCCCCATGTGATTAATTTTCCAGTTAACTATGCCAACAGCCTGTTCTATTTGCTGAAAAATCTGGATTTTGCCTTAACCATAGATTCATAACTTTGTGAAACACAACGCTACACACTTCAAATTTAGCCTGTATTGCCAGCTAACTGTAGTATGGTAAGACACAGAGTAGCCAGAGTATCTTGGGGTATAAAACAATTTTTGTCTTTCAGTCAAAGCTGGCATTTTTGTCAATGAATAGAAGCTGGTTTTGTACTCTGGAGAGCTCTTGACAATGAAACATCCACATTCAAGTTCCTGCTGTATTCATCTGAGGAGTCGTGGAGCAAAAACCTCTGCTCCAACTTAGGCAGAACTTTTAAATGAGATCCTGTGTCAGATCAGTGTCTGATACCACAAAAAAAAAAAAAAAAAAAAAAAAAAAAGGTACATGAATTAAAACATCCAACTAGAATCCAAAAGCAAATACTTACACAACTGAGTTAACAGGAAAAATATATATGTAAAGAAGAGGAACATTTCAAACAGTTCTCCTTTCACTCCAGCATGGAATAAACTAATTTCAAGCATCTGGCACTGCTAAGGCCAAACATCATAGTCCAGCAGTAACAGAACCACTGCACTGGCCACAGTGGAGTTCAGGCACAAACCTTTAGGGTTCCCTTGTTCACAGGGTATTTTCAGACTTCTAGGTGGTTCTTCAGATATCAGTCTCCTAGGAGTCAACTTGGCACTCCCTAGCTTTTTCAGTTTTTTTGCTTCCTTTTCTTTCTGGCCAGAAGCTGATGTGTGATGGAAGGACCACTGTCCTTTGCAGAACTTCATAAAGCACAGGATGGTGCTCTGAGCACAGCAGCAAGTCTACTCCCTGTCGTGCAGCTGATCCCCTACCCTGATCCTGATCTTTGCAATCATCTCGTTTAGCACAGGTTCCGAATGCTCAGCTCTAGGGTGGGCCAGTTCCAAGGCCGAGGAACAATCCCCATTTACCTAAGGACACTAGCCTTGCCTAGAACAGGCATGTCCTTTCTCTGACCCCCTTGACAGAGGAAATTTATCAGCTTTGGAGTTTTTCCACTCTAAACAGAGAGACTTGCTTCAGTGATGCTTGCCAAGACCTGCTCCACAGGGCACACAAAGGAACACAGTGTCATGGAAATAAATGAGCCACTTCCTTGGTATTCTTCAGCCTGGCGGTCATGCCCTGGCAGGAACCTCACCTGGCATCTATTTTTGTCAACCAGCAGGTCATACCTGGCGGCAACACACTGTTGAGAACAGGTACAAACTGTTCACAGGAACAAAGAAAACAGAATGCCTGGGCAGGCTTTGGAAATCCCATGGAAGTTTTACCTGTTGAATGACAACAGATTACAAAAATGCTTAAATACTTCTGGGTAGTACCAGATCCCGTAATTGCTCCATCCCAGGAAATTGCCTTATCACTAGCAGAGCAATCATGCTACCTCTTGCTTTTTACTCTGTGGCATGATGAGTCTTTCATTTTTTGTCTGACCAGATCATGACTTCACCTACACAAGTGAGGTGGAGAGCCTCTCCGTGTCAATTCTGTAACTGGATAAGCCACTAATCCTGCACAGGAGGTGTAAATGTGAGCTGTCTCAGGAAAGGGCTCAGGCTGAACTGATACCCCTACTTCCTGGATGAGAGGTGGGCTCTGACACAGCTCAGAAGAGAACAGCAAATCCCCCATATATAAAGAGACAATGCAGGTACCTGAATTCAAGCAATGAATCCTGGTTTCAAATAATCCCTTATTTCAAAGCTGTAAGCATGCACTCATCTTGGGAGAGCACAGCAGTTTTTGGCACATTTTTGTTCTTGTTCAACAGCCTCTCTCCAGTATACTATGGTTAATAGCTCCATTTTAAACACTTGGACCAGGACTTGGAATTGCAGTAGAAGCCCTGGCTTTTTCAAAGTTAGGCATGTTGCAAATCCACATTCCCATGCTGCTGTTGTCCAAAATTGCATGGGATGATGCAGTGTAGACCCACAAGAATTTCACACAGGTGAGTGACGTCTGGGAACTTTCTAACTTTCAAGCATTCAGTTCTCTTTTACAAGATTTTAAAAGCACACCTTGATAAGTTTCTAAAAGAAAGTTTAAAAAAGTGTGGAAATAATATCACAGAGACATTTCAGAACTTAATATGGACCTCTGATCTCTGGGGTTAATGGTAAAGTACATGTAAGAGCCAATGTCACGTCTGCCTTAAAGCATGAGGTACTAATACTTCTCTCTGAAGTACCTTTGAAGTACCTGAAATGTACCTTTGTATGTACATTTCCCAACCTAAGTTCAGAAGCCTTCAGTGAAACATCCTATGTTCAGCATGAGGCATGTGTCCATTTACTGAATAGTTCATCCTTGACTTTTGGAATTCACTAAACAGTCAAATAGAAACCTTAATTTTTAAAGTAGCCCAGAACACATATATTTGTATCTCCTCTTTCTGTAACAATACAGTACTCTTCAAGGAATGGCTGACAAAGCCTGGATCCTTACAATACTTTTAAAATGGTCAGTCTAGGAGAGAGTGAGGTTTTGCCATTCAGTTATGCATGAGCTGGCAGAGGAGAGGAGGTAATAAAACCAGCTCAACTTAGCTGGCTTAGCAACACACTGTCCCCATAATTAGCTGTGCTCTGTGCAACCTCTTATTAGGCCAGCTGACCTAAGAAACATCAGCATCTCCTCAGACCTGAAATGTGTAGAGTCCCAGTCAAGAAATGGCATGAGCTCACCTTCACAGCGACGTGGTAATCCTCAGTGTGAATGACCTGCACTCCTCAAGTTTAGTTGTCGCTTTCCAAAAGCTGGGGGTCAAGACACCAGGCTTTGATGAAGACATACTAAACCCTCTTGGGCTCAGAGCACACACACTGAAGCTGCTGGAAGACAGAATAACCATACAGTCAAAAAAAAGTCACACTGATATTGTATGGAGTCTGTTTGGAGGCTTGGCCTCAATTAGCATATAAATTAAGTGGTACATGCAGTCACAGCTTGCCAGAAAACGAGACAGAATAATCTCCCCAATTTGGCAGCTCTCTGGAGCATTTAGTTTGTGAATGAAGAGCCAGGTGTACTTTGAAGACAAGCTGGGTCCACAGCTCACAGCCAATTGACTTTACATGGCAAAAGCAGGTCTTGAGAAGTAGTGAAGCAGACCAGTGCTTTTTCTGCTCTTAAACTGAGTTTCTATTATAGGAAAGTGACTTTAGAGATACTCATCACTGTTCCAGTAGACTGTTGAATCCACAGGCCCAGATGAGCTGTGGTACCGCCCTCCCACTGCAGGCTTCTAGCCATTAACAGAGTGCTTGATTTTATTCCAAGTAAAGAAGAAGGAACAGAAAGTTCACAGGAAAAATTATGTGCAAGAGATGTGGCCACATAGCTGCTGAGCTTTTACACAGGCAGAAATTTTACTTAGGGATCCTTTTTAGGGTAAAGAATAAGAAGACAAAAACTGGCACACAAGAGCACAGAGGGAACGAGTAGCTGTGTTTATTTATATAGTCTATACAAGCCTTTTGAAGTATTTCAACTGAGACAGAGGGAAGAAAACTTGTGTTTTTGTGCAGATGCCTTTCACATTCGTTAGGTTTTGGTTTTTCTTCTTTAAATATTTTCATTTGTCAGGGGCTCAGCTCAGATGCAAAAGCAAGGAAATGTAAGCACAAAGGCATGCAGATTTTTCCAAAAGCAGTGTAGTCTTGCTCCTATAGCTACATAGTCTGCTTTGGGGAGGATTTAGTTTCTAGAAGAGAAAGCACAACAGATTTAAACATAGGTAAAATGTAAAGGGAAAAATCAGTGTTGAGCAAGAATTGTCTGTTTTTTCAATACTTTAAACTCTGTTTTAAATATAGTGCCTTGAAAAAAAAATCCACAGTCAAACCTAGTCTGACTATACACATAGCTGTATCTTAATCTCCATCCTGGGACAAATGCTTCTATTCATTATAGGGTGGGAGTTACAAGCAAATCTTACAAGTATCTCTTAAAATCCTCTCTGCTCCTTCAGCTAGCTTGCAGCTTCTTTCTACAGAGTTTGTCCTTCCCTCTTGTTTTTAAGCTCCAGTTTAGTGCTTTCCTATAACGCTGTAGCAACTGCAATTTGAAGCTGCACACATGACTCACACTTTGAAATGCCTTGGGCCTCCTCCTCAGCTGGGGTGAGGTAGGTGCTGTGGTTCTGCACTCCTGCCTGTTTCTCCTTGTTAGCATCTGAACATGTGGGTCCCTGTAAAAATCCAGAGTCACTACCTGGTCCTGGACTTGCTGTAGCAGTCAGGTACATACGATCCCACCTGGTGCTCACAACTAGGAAAGTGTGATCTGAATAACCTCTTTTCCTATGGCATAAAATAGTCAAACAACCTTAATGAAAAGCAGAAACAGCACTGTGCTTGAGCAACAGCTGGGAATTTTAACAACTTGAATAAAAGAAATGTGTGACATCCAACTTGATTCAGTGCAAAAAAAAAAAAAATTAAATTAATACCACAAGACAAGAAAAACATAGAAATAAAAGGACTCCTTGAAAAGCACCCCCCCATCCATGTGATTAATGTTACCCACCCCTTGGCAGTCTGCTTTCCTGGTAAGCCATTTCTGGCACAGCTATTGCATGAAGGGCGGTTTCTGATCTTGCACTCTGTAAAAGATCTCATTCAAGTTTCAACAAGGGAGAAATTTTTCACTGAGGAATTAGCATCTGTTTAACCCACCCTCACAAAAAAAAAGGGACAAAGTGGTTCATCAAGAATGAGTATAGCAGAAGGAAATAATCCCATGACTCAGAGTTAAACCAGAGTTATGATGTAAATCTACTAGTAACTTTAACTTGCATCTGTTCAAATTAAAGGGTAAAATGGCTCTAATCTTGTTAGGTCTTGCATATTCTGACACCACCACCTGAACTGGAACAGCAACATAATTTTCCAGTTGTCTCCACAATTTGCTTTCTTGTGGTCAGAACCTAAAAGTAGCTCTGACAAAAAGAGAGGGGTGTTTCCCAAAATTTTTGCTTTGTAAATGCATTTCTTATTCATGCTTCCAGGCACATAACATCACCCCCAGGATCATGAATGTTTATCACCATGTCCTATAGCTTGGAAATTACAGTTTATTACAAAATGAAGATTCTAGCTCTGTCCTGAACTCACCCACAAAAGGTTCTGTACAGATTAATGAATGTATCTTGCCTCTGTGACTCTTCCCCTACCTCAAAAACTCAAAAAGCAAAGCAACATATCTTACTAGAGCAGGAACAGTGATAATTACATGGAGGTTTTTCTTGGTCTGTATTTTCTCAGCACACAGTCATCACCATCCTCTCCTTGCCTTGATGGGTGCCAGCCTTGACACCAGCTCCTGCCTGTGGTACAACTTCCCATTTGGAAAGTGTATGTGGTGAACAGTTTGTAAGTATTCACAAACCTCCAGCTATTTTTATTCAGCCTTCCTGTACCTATTGCTTGTAGAACTTAGCTTTAAGAAAGGTCAGGAACAAGACTGATTTCTCACTCAAAAGGAATGAATGTGTAAAACAAAGATCTCAGAGAAGTTAACAACCTTCTATAAACTTCAGCATAAACTACAGAGCCTAGCTGCAAAATAACAGTTGGGTTTCAGCTATAAACAGACTGAGTTTTACAGTGGGTTTATATATCTATTTCTGTGAAGTTATTTATTCTGCAGGAAAAAATGCTATTTGTAAGGCTCCAGGAAGGCAGGGGGATGAGGAGAAAAGGAAGTCCTGCTTACGTTGTTAGAAGAAGCTTCTCTGTTACACTCAGAAAGAGACGCTAAAATAAATATTTCACAAAGCCACAAATTTGGAGAATCTTCAAGAAAATTGTGCCTTTTTAAAAACAAACAAAAAATAATCTCACAGTTTTTCCATCAGGATATTTAAAGCTACTTTCCTGCCTTTAAATGTGCACTCTGTTTTTTGTTTCCTGGCTGGCTGGGGGGAAAAGCCTCACAGAGATACAGAAATTGCAGCCAAAGGTAAACAACAATAGTATGTGTTTAGCATCTGCATGAGGCAGTAAGGTGAATGGAATGAAAACTGGGTTGAGTATAAAGGAGAAGAAAGAGTTAGATTGCTCAGGTCAAAGACCCTTTGAAGATTCAGATTAAAAACTCTTCTGTGTGGCCTTAATATAACAGAATATTTCAAATTAATTTCACACAGTAACTTGCTGCATATGGGCAAAGGCCACACTGAAAGAAAGGTAGCTCTAACTGAAGAAGGCTTCTAAGTGAAAACAAGTGATATCTGTCATCTTCATCTGCCATAAAACACACGTATACTAAACCATGCCATTTCTCATGCCATCCTGTTTTGTCCCTCAGAGAAGTCGAGCTTCTTCTATAGCTAAAACTGAAAAGCAGGCTCTTTCGGTTTCTATAAAAACATCACAAGTGAAAACAACAAAAGATGAGGTAGTTGGTTTTTATTCTCAGATTTCTCAAAAACCTCAAAGTGGTCTGGAAACCTAATGATGAGTAACAGGCACCCAAATGGCACCAAGACAGGAAACATTTCCAGAAGATCTCGAGCCAATAAGACCCTGTGAAACCAGCACAGATTAACTGAAAAGCCTTACTTGTTCCTTCCAAAAATGAGTTTTGGGGCCCCAGGAGCCGCAGGTAGTAAGTATTAAGAGTATACCAACCACTGATTTGTCATTACTTCATTTCTTCTTGCACTATGACCTATTCCACGGATATTTGGAGGTTTTTTTAATCATTAACTTAAACTGATATTTAAAAAACTAGTCTTGTGTCCCTTTTTTCTCTTATTCCTGATTTTATTCTTTGCTGTATTAATAATGACTGAAGCATTTTTCTTGTTTGATATACAATAAATACTATATATACACTGATTTACTCCGCTAATTCTGTCACTTGTATTAGAGATTATATTTAATGATTTAATCCCACAGCATGCTCTGTACTCCTGCTTCATGAAGTTTGATGCACAAATAAAAAATTTTTCTTACTCAATGTTAGCTAGAGAAATAAGTATTAGCACTATATAGTGACAAATTTGTTTGAACTAAAAGTACAAATTCAGATCAAATTTGCTACACCATTTCAGGCCAAATACAAAAGAGCACAAGGACCAACAAGTTAGCTTTGTGTGTTCCTCTTGATGGACTTTGAATCCATGCTGCTAGAAAGAAGAGCACACCACAGAAATTTTTTAGAAGGCAAACTAATGACATTTTAATACTCCTGGTTCATTCAGGGCCTACTAGGGTCACAGCTCAGAAGGATGCAATCCTGCATTACTATCTTCAGCAGCAATCCTCTGATTTTTATTATCTTTAAACAGAAACTATTAAGACATTCAGCATCAACACACACCACACAAGCTGCTGTGCTGCTGTTGCTCAGAAAGGGACAGGGGACCAAACAGGGATTCTACCATGAAGGACTGGCCCCAGAGAAGCTTTAACAGGGTTCCCTCAACTTGGCTGAGCTGACATGCCATGTGGTTTAAGTGAATTTCAAATGATATCTTTTATCTCAGCACAGAAGCTTAAGGTGTATCCTGCTGTGTCTGGGCAGCTTGGTAAAGTAATAGCATGTGTAGTCAGGGACTTACTTGAAAAAAGTAACTCCCATTTTCTAGGAACCATTATAAGGATTGTAATGGGAGAAACAACCAGTATTTTGTTTTTAATTAGCAGGTTGTCCTTTTAGAGATTAATCCAAAATGAAATGTCACTATTTCCATCTTAATTTACGGTGTTCCTACTCATCGGTTACTAATTCTAACGCTTCATGCCTGCAACTAGGCTGTTAAAACAAACTTAATTCTGTGTATCTCTAAATAACTAGCTTTTCCTTTTCTTAGAGTTCCACTTATTGTTAAATTTCAGAAAATATTTTAGCAGGATGTAGCTATTATTAGTTAAAACATGGCTTTATCTTCCACAAACAGACTGCTCTGTACTTTCAATTTGAAATGGTAAAAAAATAAATATACATTTTAAGACTTATGTAAACCTTTTAAATGCTTAACACGAGGTGATTCATCTTTGAAAACTGGAACCTTTATCCAAGTTGCAGAAAGTACCTGAGCAATATTCAGTTCACTTGCCTGTAAATATGAGTTAGGTATTAATTTTGGAAGAATAATTGTGGATCTGCATCACTCTGAGTAGGGAATTTAGACTCACATAATAGAAAGTATAATAGAAAAGAGTCAGAATAATTTTCTATATCTGCATCAAATGCTTTCTCTTTCCCATTTAGTTTCTGGTTATTAACAAAATTTATTTGAGTTCATCATCAGTGTCACTGACATCTTGGTAGAAAGGAAAAAGTTTTTTCTTTGAACATCTTGTGCTCCATTGTCACATCTGGAAAAACTAATATTGTAAGCCATGCTCCACTTCACTTTGCTTTTGATTTGTGATCTACAAGAAAATCTAGATTTGCAGAAAAATCTTAGTGCCATGGTTTAGATGACATGGTGGTGTTTGGTCAAAAGTTATACTCCATCTCAACATAATTGATTCTGTGATTCTGTGAAAAACACTGCCAAAAGTCACCAGTTAATCAAACTTCTCATTATGATACCCAGACCAAAGGCTCAGATTTTTCTCTGAATTCAGTCAGAGCAAACAAGTCTTTTGAAAAAGGCTGAGATTGTCTTTGTACTATAAGAACTGCAAATATTATAATGCTCCCACTGCTTAAGTACCCACAGCAACAGTAATGACATTGAAAGACTGATAATATCTGTGTCAGTGGTAACATCAAGAGACTTAGCCTGGGAATTAAAAATATGAAGAATTCATTTTTAAATATTCTCATCTATATTTTCTAAAGTAACTGTGAGTTTGGATCTCTGATTCTGCACATCCAACACAAAGAGTAGCTCAGATGGCATTGTTTTTCAGACAGTATTGAAGATTTTCCCTGTGTTTTAAGAAGACACCACTGGGAAGACAACACCAAAAAGTCACTTAAAAAAATTATACCATGCAATTTCACCCTGTGCCTTTATCAGGGACTCCACACATGCAGTTTTTGGTCACAATTCTCAAAATAAATTTTAAATAGCTCTTTTCATTGTCAAAGGAAAGATGGGGGAGTTTCGCTGCCTAACTGAGGGAAGGCACTACCTCAGGAAGTAACATGACAGGAGCAATCTTCTCATGCACCCTCTTTGATCTTTCTGTCAGGGATATATAAGCAGCTGGTGACACCAATACACTTTTGAAGAAGAGACAACTCAGTATCCAGGAGCTGTGTCATGAGAATACTTTTTTCTTCTTTTGTGAACTGCCAGATACCCATCTAACCATCCCATGCCATGGAATAGGGACAGCTTTAGTCTGAGGGGAATTTTAATTCCCTGGGGGAAGTGACAGCCTGAAGTTGCTGCTTCTGCAGTTCATTCATGACACAGATTGCTTAGGGAAGCAATGGCCTGAACCCTGCATATGAACCTAAGGGTACCGGTTGCCGTGGGCAAACTAACCCCTTTCCTGCTGTACAGCAGCTACTGACAGCCCATGATATCCAGGATGTAAGGAATGGCCAGGTACTTCACTGAAGCAATGCTTCTGCTCCAAGCTGCCTGCCTTGCCCCAGTATTTATGCGGGCCAAGTGCCCTTGGCGCTTACCTTTGTGATACAAAACACCTTCAGATGTCAAACCCAAGTCCTGGATTTTCTGGCCAGCTGACATTTGCCTTTAGGAGTGTAGTCACTGACCTTCACAGCATTCAAAGTGCACACAAATTTACTAGGTGCCTCAGCCTCTTTCACCACCCCTCATGTCTATTATACCTTTCTGTCCTCACAGACAACTCTTGCATGCCCATGTCCTTGAAAGTGACAGAGGGGCCACAGAGAGGCTAGGCAGAGGCACAGGTGCACCCATACGTGTGTTGCCTTCTTCCAGCTTCAGGCCATCTCTGTCCTGTAAGCCAGAGTGAAAGTAGGTGTTCCAGCACCTCCCTTTCTATTTCCCCCATATGCCAGACATCGACCAGCAGCCCAAGTAATACAGTCAGACAAGCCGGAATATCTTCTGGTTGTGCAGAGAAAAGGAGGTGGGGTGAGAAGATTCACATTAAGAAGCTAAATGTGTTAGAAGTGTCGATGTTTAAAGCTGGCTAAAAAAATTATACTCAAAACTGAAAACCAATCTTCTATAACCTAAGAACTCTTCCTGTACAAGGGAAGCAGAAATAGCCTAAGGAATGTTCCTATAGATTCAAATCCTAAGTTGACTGCAAGCTTTATGCAGGTGTATCTTCAGTATTTATAAAATTGAAAAGACTTTTTCTGACTGACTCTTTAGTCATGACTAAAAAATATATAATTTTAATTGATCAAAAGTAGCCATACCTAGAGGCTGAGAGGCACTGGGCAGGGGTTCTGCTTACATATGCTGGGGATCTCAACTTTTGATTGGTACCAGAGAAGCCCAAGCGAAATAGTGTGAGCAGAGCCAGACTGAAGTCAGCTATTGTAGGGTCCATTCTCACGCTTTTCTTTAGATTTTGTTTTATTAATGAAGAATGATGACAGATTAAACATCTTCCTCCAGACTGTTTATTCTCTCTGCGAGTCACAGGGATGTTTAAACTCACAAACCAAATAGTCTCAAAACCCCATTTTTTAATACTATCTAACAAAGTAAAATAATCACATACCTATATAGGCCAAATGAGTCATCAAATATACATAATCCTTTCTAAAGAGAAGTAATGGCTTGTCAAAGGCATACTGTTTTAGGCAAGTTCCACTGTGTCTTACAGATAGGACCATATTATCAACACTGATGACACTGGAAAGACTGAGACAGTGATGTATTTACTTCTGGATATCAGTGACTCCGTGGAATGGAAAATTGCTTTTTTCCCCAGTGCTAATATTTTCTTCTTCAACCACACCATATACTCTCATGAAAAGGTCTATTATTATAGTTTTAGAATGTGTCAGAATTTTTTCTTTCCTACCATCACAGACTTTGGGAGCTGACACCCTCCTTAACAAAGACCCGGCTAACGATCCGAATTCCAACCTGATAGCTGGGAGGAGAGTCCTTTTGTTTTGTTTTGGGACTTGTTTCTTTTTTTTCCTTCGCTGCTTCAGTGGCGGTTCGGAGAAGGAACCAGCTCGAAGGGACTCCTGCGGGTCTGGCTTCTTTCCCTGCCTCCTGTTCCTAGCCCAGTGTGCCCAGAGCTNAAATATATATATATATTTAGTAGTTAAGAACTGTTATCTTTCCTTCTACACATTTTCCAAATTAAAATTTTGTTTTAAATTTAAAAGAGGCGTGGTCAATTTTGAGAAAGGAATTCTAAATTGTTTTAGCTTACTCTAAACTAAGACAGTCTATATATGCCTCTGCTTTATTTACTACCTCTGGCTGCAGCACTTGAACCCATGTGCTCAATGGATCACTAGAATTTGTTTGCAAAGTGGTCCATTGAGACAAAACATCACTTACAAGATGAAGAATCACATGCTTAATTGCCTTCTCTGAACAAGCAGAGGTAATTGCAAACTATCTTGTATTAATAACTCTTCTACATGTAGGTCCAAAAGGAGAAATGAGTCTGAGATGTATTCAGTAGGGAACTACAGAAAGCAGTGACTCTGCAATCTGAGCTGTTTTTCTTACATGAAAAAAATGATTACTCAACCAGTGCTGACTGTTTCAGAAGTAAAAAAGGACTACAAGGAACAAATGAGTAATACATTCAACTGAATATTGTTGCACTCCTGTGGGGAAGAGCAAAGTTTTTAGTATTAATTGCCTAATCATACAATTTCCCCCTCAAGTATAGCAAACCATTTGCATGGACCATTCAGAGATGGAGCCATTTGCCTACAGCTGAGATGCTGTGGGAAATTTGTTATGCTTGTCTGCATCAGACATTTCCAAAACATCGTGCAAAGTTGTGCAAATATCAAAGAGGTTTCAGCTAGGGTAAAGTTTAATTTTATTGCCTGATATTATAAAGCTGGATTTTTCAGGCAGGGTTAGCAGGGCCTAAGAGTAAACCAATATTTATTTCCAAAGGCTACTAAGGCTACACAATTATATATCCTGCCTATCTTGGATTCCAATTAATTAATCAAAAAATTTAGGAGCCACACAAATGAAGCAAACATCCCAAGGAGCTACGCAGTTAAAATCCTTGCAAAGTTTTGAGCCCGTTCCTCTCTTTAGCCTGTTCCACTCAGTCTGCTTTGGTAATCATTAGATCCATCAATTGCGTGTGAAGAAGAGATGTGCAAGACAGATGTCACTTGTTTCTTAACTTTCTTTCAAGGATTTAAGAAAAGCAGAAGAAAGAAGTCTGGTACCAAGAGTGAGAGGCTCACAGCTGAGGCTCCAGGTAGGTCCATGAGATCTCAGCTCTGCATCCAACCACAGATAAACAATGCTGCAGGACCTGAATGGCCTTAATTAGGGTTTCTCAGACAAGTTGCATGCCAGATACTTCACATATTACAGAAACTGCCTGAATCAACAACCATCTCCTACTGCTTGTGCACAGAGTCGAGAGCTGTTGCTGTTACCACTTGTCAATACTGATGTAAACTAATTTTGGGAGCCATGCGTCTAAATGAAGATGCATCAGTGATGAACAATAAGGAGATGGTGGAGGGCAGAAGGAGATGAGGATTTTTGTAGAAAGGTGGTGCTTGCTGATACCAGTCATGAAAGTTGCCTGGAGGCATAGGTCAGGAGTTTCCTATGTTTTGTGCACCAGCCAGTAGGCACAAGAAATGTAAGGGTGACTTGACAATGCCAAAAAACATATTATTTCCACTAAGCTGATGTTGTGGGTTGATCCTGGTTGGACAGCAGGTGCCCATGAAAGCCACTCTAGCACCCTCCTGGACAGGAGAGAGAAAACGTAACAAAAGGCCCAGGCTGGCCACAGGAACACAGCCTGATTTGGGCATCCACCTGCTCTGGTGTGGGGTCCTGCACAGGCTGCAGGTGGATCTCTGCTGCACCATGGACATCCTGCCTCACCAAGGTCCTCACCACAGGCTGCAGGGGAATCTGTTCTGGCACCTGGTGCATGTCCTCCCTCCTTCTGCATTGACCTTGGTGTCTGCAGAGCTGATTCTTTCACGAATTCTCACTCCTCTCTTCTCTGACTGCAATTTCCTTCTGCACAGTAACATTTTCTCCCTTCTTAAATATGTTATCACAGAGGCATTACTACTGTTGCTGCTGGGGTCAGCCTTGGTCAGCGGCAGGCGTTGGTCAGCCAGCCTGGAGCTGGCTGGTGTTGGCTCTGTTGGACATGGGGGAAGCTTCTGGCAGCTGCTTGTAGAAGCCACCCCTGTAACCAAAACCTTGCCATGCAAATCCAACGCCGTTGATTTTGTGCAATAGCAACGAAAAAGAAAAGCAAGGAGGGCAGCAGTGGTGAACATGGCTGGGCTTAGGGCAGAGGCCCCAGGAATGAAGCACAGCGATGCAGCAAGACAGCTCCTGGCCTCAGGAACCCAAAGGCTCCAAACTTCCTGTGGAAAATGATACCCTGTGACAAACACAAACCCTGTGACTAGCAGCAATTACATCAAATTTAGTAGCATGAGAGCAGAAAAGGAAGCTTACAGTACCGCACAGCTTTAAAAATAATTAAAGCCATAGTTTGATTTACATTCCTTTACCAGACCAGAATATTAATTGCTTGCAAGTATTTGAAGATTACCAAGTATTTGTAAAAGTGTTTGTGCCTCCTAAAGCATGGATCACTATTAACAAGATTATGAAATTTAGGATGTCCAAGTGAGTTTCCTTTCTTTCTCTAATGCTCTTCCTCCAGTGTATTGCAGTCATGTACTAGGGGTTTAGAAATAGCATAATCGGGATTACTAAACCAAACCCAGCATAAGAAGAGCAAATAATCCAAAAACATTAAGAAAACTGTATATACCATACCAAAATGACTAATGCCACATACATCTGGAGGAAATTACAGTTAATTGGAAATAGTGAACTACTCAAGCAGGGTCAGCTTTATAGTCTCTTATTTGTGGTGGCCAGCACTAGCAACAGTCAAAAAATTTATCCATATTTGTATGTTCCATTTTTTAGCTGTCACTGCAGCTCTACATAAATAATTCTATCACAACCCCCATCATCCAGACATATTGCCTAATACATAAAAATAAATTGTTATATTTCTTCTCATCTCTCTCCCATCCAAACCACAGATATCTCCTGTACGCAGCATATTATTAAAACGTCGAGGAAGGCAAAAGTTAATAACTGGTATCTCCATAGGAAAATATTTTATTCTATGAAGGGACTTATGTGAAGTCAGGCAGGCTGCAAAGTTTGCTGATCAGAAACAACCCCTCTGCCATATTCAACAGTTTTGACAACTCTTAAATACAGGTGATGACACAGTTGAAATACCTAGTCTGAAACAAGATAAGATGAACCCCTCATATTAAATGCCTTCTTGTACTAACACCTGTTATTGCTTGTATTAGCACCAATAGCAGAACAACATGATTCAAATGAAATTAGAATTGGACTTGTAACCTTTAATGTGAGTCAGATGTGATTCATAGCTCAAGCTATGTCATTCCTATCTGTACATGCTTATTTTATAATAAATAATAGACCTTTCAAATACTTGCTGGCATGAGATCCACAGCTTTGCAGTGACATGCTGGCAGTTCAAGCCTAGGACAGGGCATGCTTGAAAAAACCCTGTTGCTGCTGAATAGGGGGCTCACTAAAAGGCACCCCAAAACCCCAGTCAAATCCCCAGTGGGCCAAACAGGGATCTCTACATGTTTCCTGGCTCCTGGCCTGAAACCGCCCTGTTTCCTTTACTGTCTTTTCTTAGTGATCAGCAAAGTCACAGAATTGGGTCAAGGAGGCAGGCCTGAGGCTTTAGCTCATGAGCAAAAATCCCTGTGCTCAGCAGTGAGACTCACCCAGTATGACAACAGCTCTCTAGCATCCATCCAGAAATTCCTCAAGGACACAGCAGACTGGGGAAAAATGCCATGAAAAAAAAAAATCCCAGTGCACAGACTTATGCTTGGAAAGATAATAATGCATGAATAATGTAACAAAAGGACAACAGGCAACCAGAGTGGAAATTCTTTGTAGGTAGCCTGCCAATAGTCTACACAATGGAGTGCATACTGCATGGAGTGACTACTGAAAATAAGCTTGTTTTCAAAGACGAGTGGAAAGCCTTTAAGAAAGAATAAGAGCAAAAACTATTCATCCTTACTACTCTAATATATTTGCTGTGTAGCATTTTATAGGCAGCTGAACAACATCATTCTGTTCTCAGATAGACCAACCACATATTGGGAGCCCAATTCAAAATTAAAATTAAGATGAAATTTTTGTACTGTGTGGATTTCTTCAAATCTGTCTTCCAGACTTGGCTCGCATAATGAATTCTTTTCCTTTGACACAGACCATCAATATCTCAGAATATTATTGTCCAAGTCCAAGCAACTGCAGAGCCAAGTGCTTGCGAGCAGTCGATTACAGCACACTATGAAGGGACTTTTCTCTCCAAAGGCAATCACAGGATGCCAGTGCACTAAGATGAAACCACACTGTTAAAATAAAAATGTTTCACACAGCTGCTTCCAGAGCAGAGCAGCTACCCTTCTGACTCTAGAAAGGTACCAGAACTGGTAAGATAATGGAAATCTGGTCTATAAAAGCAAAGCAAGTGAATAAAATTACACTTGGTATTTAAATGACAGCCATCACTGTTTTTCAGTTTGTTTCATTTACGCATTCTAGCCTGACATACAGTTTAGTGAATACTGTGGTTTCTCTATGAAGGTAACAGCTCATATGGTAGCAGAGATTCTGAAGAATGGCTGTCAAACCCAAAGTGAATTTCTCAGCCTTGTAATGTGAAAAGTACCAGTGTTAGATCAACAGGAAAGCACAGCAGCTTTTCTATTGATTAGAAAACCTTTTGGGGCTCCAAGTCATACATTTGCAGCCCTCCATAAGTACTCTTTTCTGTGCTTCTGTAGTTACGCCCAAATTTATTTAATTTAGAGATGGTGAGGAACACTTTTCTGGGCAAAATGGACACCTGTTTGTCAGTTCAAAGCATTACCAAAAGGCATCCCCAATTCTGTTGTACAGCAGGTAGAAGTGGTATTCTTTCCACATCATGGCTCCTACTCCTACTCACAGCACCACACCTGTGTCAAAGCAACAGTATCAAAGTATTTTTTCCACTGCGAAAAAGGAAATAAATGTTCCCATCAACTTCTCTCATACAGCCAGCAGGCCCGCTAAGAATGGATGGAGTTACTAGTGGAAGAAAAAAACCTGCAAATGCAAGTTAATTCACAGCCAGCTGTACTTTGAGTTTTGTGCCAACATGTTCAGGTAAAGCCAATATAAGACTGTAACCCTTCCTATGGCATAAGTGATTAAGAACTGTCCAAAGCCTGGCACTAGGTAAATGTTCATTTCAAAGTGTCTTGTTTTTCCCAAGAATTGATTTCAAATTGTAAAGAAAGTCTGACCTGTCATTCATTTGTCCTCCACAGCAGCCGTTGCCCCTACCAAAGATCTGTATAAAAGCCCTTCTGAGAGAATTTTATCTATTTCATCATAATATTTAAATCTCAGGGAATAAATGGAAGAGGATTATTTCTGCCCTTCCTCACAGAGACATGCAGAAGCAGCTCATAGTCCTTGTGCCTGTTTTCCCCTCCTTCATGTAAGTTGGAGCAATAAGCCTCTACTTGCAGCCCCCTAATTCAAACACTGGACAAGAGTAATCGCATTTCACACTTCATGGTTTAAACTGATCACCATATGGATTAGGAAACAAACTTGTCTCACTTCATATGAAATTATCACACCAGTTCATTGCTCTGTTCGTGGTTTCTTTGCTGTAGGCTCAAGAATTAGATATTTGCCCCAGCTGGAGATGTGGATGCTGGACATGCGTGTGTTCTCCTTGCTGCTTTGTTTTTGTAGCTCTGTGTTTTTGTAACTTGTCCAAAGCAGAAATCAAGACAAGTTTTGTTGCTCTGAGCTGAGCATAGCTTTTTGATATTTAACACATTGCACTTTCACATACCAATAATGACTTGCTAGGAAATTCCCTTGCTGTGCTAGTTAGAATGCACTGGAAGAATGGCTTTGATCATCTTCAGATGCATTCAGTCTTTGGGGGAGATTTTTCATTTCAGATTAAGATTTAACATAGTTCTCATTAAGACCTTTAGCCATTTTGAAGGGTTTTGGTAGGCTTTTATTTTTGTTTTTGTTGTCTTTTTGTTAAGCACAAGTTTTGCATTTTGAAACTATTTTTAGAGAAATCCAGGTTTTCATNTTTTTTTTTTTTTTGCAGTGTACACCCACAGCGTCTGTCCTTAACAACTCTGAGAAACACATTAGGTAAAACAGCTGAGGACCTTCTCAACAGTTTCCAAAATTTTGATGGGGAACATAACTGCAGTTACAAGGGCCTGAACCCCCATTCAAGAGGTGCTGAACCTTCAGCTGCTGCCAGGCCGCAGCAACTAATACCAGAAAAGCTGTCTGAAACAGGGCAGATGATGTGAATAGTTATGCCCAGTTTCTCCTTGCCAACCAAAAAGCAATGCAGGAGCCTTCATCGGAGGCAGAAAGCAGCAGGGCACAGAACTGGAAGAGGAAAGGGGTTTTGGCCCATTTCAAACAGTTCTGCATTCTTCAGTGCTTTGTCTAATCAGCTCTCAAGCAACAGAGCTGCCATGCATTCGGAGAACATGTCCAAAGGAAGTCACTTGGGTGCATACCCTGCATCTTTGGCCCCTATATCTCACTCCCTCCCCAACAATTATTTTCGTATCATCTAATTTCAAAAGCTCCAAAGCCTCTTTTTATCACAGCCTTTCCCAACAAATGGGCTCCTTCAGCCCTCTCTCCCATGGCTAGAGTTTGTGTTCTCTTTAGGAAGGCTGCACATACATTTCACACAATAGGTGCCATCTCCATGACACCATGTGCTGTCTGCACAAGGAAGAACCACAAGTTTGCCACATAAATCCTATCATGCAATTGATTTTCATGCCAACATTTATGGGTCACAACAAGCACTCATGCTCTGGGGAGTTTTTCATAACCAAATTACTTCAGATTGCTCTGCTCTGAATAATCTACTCTGACCATGGTTACTGTTTATGCTTGGAGCGCCAGTCAACCCTGGAGCCCCACTGATGCCAGACAAATAGGCAGGTAAACACAGTCCCTACTTGAAAAGACTTGCTGCATAATTTATGTCAACATGCAGGCAGAGCAAAGAGTTTGAATTCAGGAATTAGAAGCATGAGCTTGATGAAAGGCAGAAGCAAGCACTGGCCAAAATGTTAGATCACCACAGGTAAAGAATTCCTCCTTGCCCCTTCCACCTCCTGATTTGATCACAGAAGCAAAAGACCAGTTGGGGCCTCATGAATTCACATCACATAGCCATGCACCCAGGTAGGATCAGCTGAACACACACCACCCCTGATCAACACGGGCATCTAGATGGTATGAACAGAGTTCCTGCAAGTTGTCTGTCCCAGTGAAACCATCTTAAGTCCTCTTCTGTCCACGGTGGACCAGAGAACAGAGTATTGATTTTGTCTCCACAAACAACTCATTTCAGCTTTACCATCCCTTAAATTGCACAACCTTTCTCTTTATGATATGGGGCCCTGGTCTTTCTTCTTATTCCTTTCAAGCCTCTTCAGTTAGTCTTACCACTATTACCTCCACAGGGTTTTTCTGCAGAACTGCAATCTATCCGTTTTTCCCACCCTGTAACCAAGAAAAATTATTGCTTGTTACAATGCAGAAATTCACATTTGTCTTCCCAGGACTTTAATCTCTTTTCAAATAATGTTTTCCGTTTCTTTCAGTTATTTTGAGGCAGAAACTTGTTTCCTAGAACTCCTGAGCCCCAGTCCCATCCCAGATATTCCATTCTCAAATATGTTTAATCATTAATCACTGTCCCGTCATCCGAGTCATCAGGAAAAATACCAGCTGACTGGAGGTCTCTCTGATGAATTCCTTTGTTAGGATGATGATCCTGAATAGTACTTGAAAAGCACTTTTATGATCCACTGTTTGATTGTATCATATTTCCCTAGACTTACAAAGCAAGTTAGAAGGTTTAATTAATAAAGGACACATTCACAATGGTTGTATCAGCTTTTAAAGACTGATGTAAACTATTGTGGTGTTGAAAAGGGACAATCAAAGTGCTTCCCTCTGCAGAGGACTGACTGAAAACTTTCAGATTAAAACATCTTCAGTAAGCATGGATCTACCAAGCAGAAGAGGAAGAGTTACAAGTGTCCCATATTCCCTCTCAGAAAGACACAGCCACGTTTTACCCACTCTTCCAAAAACTGATCTCCTAGTATATCTTCCCAAGCCCTCTCTGATGCATATTGGTTTAACCATTGCTGATCCATTTCTATCATTCTCTTGAAGGACAGGCCCCAAGATGCTCTTTATAGGATTATGGAATGGTTTGAATTAAAAGGAACCTTTGAAGAGCATCTTGTTGCAACCCCCCTGCTGTGGCTAGGGATACCTTCCAATAGACCAGGTTGTCCAAAGCCCCATCCAACCTGGCCTTGAACACTGTCATTGAGGCATCTGCAACACCTTGGGGAAACCTATCTGTGTCTTTCACCACCATCATAATAATCATCACTCTTCAAGAGGACCACAGATTTGCTGCTGCATCATACGAAACTCATTTTTTTCCCCCAGTTAAAGGCACATTGGGTCACTGCCCAGCCCACACTAACTGCTGACCAAGGACATGTCTGCAGTGCTCATAAGGAGCAGTCCCACCTCACAGGCAGCCACTGTTCCTTTGCATGGCAGATCCCACTCCCCTTTGCACACACACAGTAGGCTATGTCTGGTGTTTGTGCTGGATGGAACAAAAACATTTTTGGTTGCTGTGCCTTGCAAAAGGTAGAATGTAAGAATTTCACCTGTAAGTGTAAAAGCTTAGGGTCTGACCAGTTTCAGTGATCCAGGATCAAAAAACCCCATAAAAATAATAGGAAAGGAACTGTGCCAAAAATACAGTACAGATTAAGGTGAAAAATATCAGTTGAAAATGTCAATGATCAACATGGTCTGCAGATGCTCGGTTTTATTTCCCAGTAATTTCCAAGGGGATTACAATAGAGAAATAAAACCAGAGATCTAAGAGGTCTGACTCTAAAAAGTATTGCTCGACACACACGAAATATTCCATCATGCGAATCTCAGAGAAACTCAGAATCTGGATTTCCAAACTGCTAAATTAAACCCTTTTGCAGCAATATTCTGGTTTACTGCTTACATCTGTACTATCCTCTTGTACACTCAAGCATGACATTGCAGAAACTCTTCCTTGTTGACTCTGATAACACTATTTCTTATTAACACTGGTCAGTGGATCTTTTACTTTGAAGACCAAAGTAAGCACGGTCATTTGATTTGCATGAAAAAACAGTTATCTTTGCCTTCAAAAAGCAATTAAAGCTGGAAATTGAAAGATGCCTTATCATAACAAAAACTTTTAAAACATTACACGTTCAAGGAGTTTTAAAAACTGCCTGCTGCAATTCCCTGAGATTTTTTTCCTTCACTTGTAAATTTCAGTGTTCCATAAATCTTATTATTTTGCTAAAGCCAAATGTTTAACACCATTACATACTACTCCATAAAATAAAATGGCTAACACATAACTTCCACGGTATAGGAAATTAACTATAAAGTAGTAACTTGATCTTTTTGAGAATCTTTAGAGACAGCACAGCTTTTCCACAGTTAAAATTGTCAGCAGCAAAACTGCCACTTACACTGTACCGCTGCTTTATCAGCATTTCCTGCCACAGCAAAATACTTCTTTTTTGGCCATCAGGAATATGCAAGCTCTGCTTGCTAAAGAATAGGTTTTATGCCACTTCATAACTAGGCCACCATAGTGTGGGATACCTGAAGTTCATTCTTCTTGAATATCATCCCAGCACTGTAACATTCCACCCTCACACAGCCTACAGGACACTTTGGAGCATCTTTCTTCCCTGCAAACACAAAGGTGAAACTTAGATCAGCTGTAAGGAAGACTCAGTATCAACACCAGTCTCATCATCCAACGCTTCTGACAAACCATTACAGGCTGGCAGGAATTATTTTTCATGCCTACCAAAGAGTTGCCCCCTCCCACTGAAAATCCACATCACACATGCCACCTGAAAGCAGCCATGGCCAATCCTCATGGCAAGAAGAAATGAGTGCTTCCCTGCAATGAGATGCTTGAGAATCAAGTTATGCAGGATCTCTGAATTGCACCTCTGCTTAGGAGATCCAATGGACAACTCCACCTAGTAATGGGAAATGAACTACTAGGAAAAACCTGCAGAAACATGTCACAGTTTGCATCTATGAAATGCAACATTATAAAAGCCACTCTCTCTCCGCCCCCCCTCCCCTTTTTCATTTTCAACACATTTATAGAACTTTTAAACATAGAGGTAGCCTTAAATCTTTGCAATTTAATAACCACTTCATATCCTAAGACAGCAATCCCCAGGGTGTTAGTTTGCACATCTTGACTTCACATTTGTTACTAGAGGCACAGGTCTCCCCCTCTGCCATGATGCTGATAAGAGCTCAGACAACTGAGCAGTCTTAGCTCTGGGCTCATAGTATTTTGGGAATATATTAACTTTGGACTTGAATGGAGAGGTCAGTGCCCATCACCATTAGCACACCATCTCCATTCTCCTGCAAACAAGGCTTTGCTCAGCACATCACTGTGTGACTATACCACATCAAATGTTTTCCATAAATACCCTAAAAGAGTAGAGCCTATCCCAGTACAAAGATGGAGCCCTCTGCAACATCCCAAGGTGACTTTATCTGCATCAGAGGCATTCTACAAGGGCTGCCCTGCATGTACTCTCTGGTATCTGTGAAAGATTGCAATCATCTCTAAGCTCTCTCTGGAGGACAGCAGTGGCTTCTCCAGCCTTTCATTGCATTTCATTGACAAAAATTAATTACATTGAATACCTTCCTCCCTCTATCACACTTAATCAAAGTAGCACAGCAGATACAGTTTTCAGATAGAAAAAGACACGCAGATACAGTACCAGGTCTGATCAAACAGCTCTGTGTCCTTAGAAATGATGTTAATGTTTTACTTGCTTTTACCCTCTTTTTGCTGCTCATTTAGCCTTCTAAATTTCAGTGTTACTTGACTCTCCCGTAAAGCCTTTCCTATTTCTAGGTACAACATGAGAATCAAAACTTGATTGGCACCACTTTGCAATGCCATAAGGTATTTAAAAATAATGGGGCACTAAAACATACCCTTTTACAGAAAGGCTTATAAGCTGTTCCTCACAATTTTAAAATTAAACTGAGGTTTCAGATCTAAACAGTTCTGAGTCACATCTTCAAAAAGCTGATAGATGAAAAATATGCAACATCTGCTGCAATTGGCTGGTGCCAGTTAAAAGTATTTATGCAAGACAGGAATAGATAAAGGGAAATAACTATCAAACCCTACTGAAGAATAACATGCCCTTTCCCAGGCCCTGTGTTTTGCTTAGTGTTCAGTCCGTAATCATTTTCCAGTGTGCTGGAGGCCAGTGGTCATGCTGCCAGGGAACCTACACTGACTCCTTCTAAAGCAATATATGCTGTTCAAGGATTTCTCCTTTCCACTCCTGCTTTGTCTCTCACACTTTATTTCCCCATCAAAAACATACTTTGAATATTTTCATCTCATGGGTTTTCTATCTGACTGTGGTATCCTCCAGGGCCACTATAACACAACAGAAGACCCGCCTCCTTGTTATCTTTCCTATGCTTCTGAGGAACAATGAGCATATCAAGTAGTCAAAGAGGTGCCCACAAATGTGATGATTTTTGAGTATGTTCCCTTATGTTGCAGGAAGTTACCAAAAGGGAGTCCTATTCACACTCCCCACCCTTCCGCAGCAACACCTCTAGCAGATGCTTGCATTGCTCCCCCAAGGTTCAGCTGTGGAAGAGGCTCTGCTCTCCTTTAAGGTTACTGCTACCTTTACTCTCAGCAGCATGATGTGAACAAAGTCCAAATCAACAGCTCCACCCAACATGAGCTGCACTATGAAGTGTGTACACAAGTGCCCTGCCATAACACTAATATAGCTATCAACCCATTCCAAATGCCATTTTTCACAGAGGAATGGAGAGCAGAAGTCACAGACTTGCAGGGTCTCTCATGGGTGGTGTTTCAGTGTTTACAGCCACCTCCACCGCTCTTCCTCTCTTCTGTGCCTTACCATGTCAATCAGCCCTGAGAGACATGGCAGACTGGGTGGATCCACCAGCTATCAGGGGGAGACAAGGTGCCCAGGACACATGAGCTTTAGCACAGTCACAGTGATGAGAAGCTACCCATCTGCCTCTGGATCACTAGCAGGGGTTTAGATCTTGTACTGCTTACCAGGGCTGCACAATTTGGTTTTTTTTTCCTGGGAGTCTAAAGCAAGTTAAGCTCAGATGTGATGTTGGGCTGGTTATGTCTCCTCTGCCTGTTCCTTCTTCCCCTGTGGTAGGATAAGCTCCTGATGAAACTGTGTGACTGGAGCAGGAGATGCTATTTCAAGTTTAGAGGTTAGCAGCCTAAATGAAATGAATTAAAAGACCAGTGTCCTGAAGGCTCTTTAGCAGCTAGGTAGCTAATTTGAAGTTAATGATTTATTGTGGATAAGCCAGTCAAAAATCAGTTTCTGTTCTTGAAAAACATAATGATACTTAAGAATAATTCAGCCTTAACAAGCATGAAAGGCTGGAAAAGTCTCAATTCTAAGTAAGACCAATAAAAATCTCTTTTAGATTCACATTTCCAATTTCGGTCAAGGGAAACCTTGTCTCAAACATTCTTTCTTCACTTTCAAATGTGTATTAAAATACCAAAAGCAGTTGGGGTCACATACACTCTTCAATAAACCAAATGAAACATACTATTTTCCCAAAATATAACTGATAAGGTATAGACATTTAATTTCCTACAAACAGAGGAAAATAATCAGTTCAATTTTTGACAAATAATTTTTTTCCAAGATCCACCATTTCATAGAAGGTGTTTCAGTTTTGATAAAATTGTATATTTTATTCTACAGAAAACGTTTTCATCAAAACTTTTCCAAGCATGTTGAGCTGTAATGCCGAAGAAACCTTCCATTCAGGAGGTGCCTCATCCATGGCCATGATCAATTCCTCCCACAGTGGATACTAGTGTTTGCTGGGATCTGGGAGCAGTGCAACTTCATCCTTAAGCTGTCTGCATGCTCTTGACAGACAGCTGTTGTGTCTGCATCAATACAGCTGCTACCTGATAATCCAAATACCCCATTGTTGTTTCCAAAGGAAAAGCACACTTCCCTTCTTTCTTTTCATTTCCTGAAAAACTATTTTTTTTAGGAAAACAAAGACTCAAAACTATTCCCTGGTTCAAGAATCCAACACTCAATTGTCCATGTAGCTGTTTCAAATTCACTATTCTGCTTGGAGTTCATATTCTACTTCACTACAGAATAAAGGGGTTTTTGTGCATTGCATAAGATCTTATTCCCTAAGGCTACTGCTCATCCTGAAAGCCTTCCCTTCCATATGACGGGCTGTTTCTCCCTGTTCTGCTCTCAGGATGGTTAGAAGGGCAAGTGTTTGGTCCCAACTCAGACATTCCCCTCTCAAGTGTCATGCTTTGGCTGGTGCTGCCAACCACCATCATCCACAGCACATTGCCTCCAGTTGCCTCGGGGAGATGGAGCTGTGCCTGTTCTTCAGAGAGGAAGCCGGAAGGGTAGATGAGGTTATAAACAATGACTACCTTGTAATTAGCAGAACACAATTACACAAACAAAATACAGGGTTTGAAGGAGCTACATTGTTGCTTCAGAGGAGCCCTTGTGCTGGATGAGTTTACATCCCCAACTCCAATGCACCGCGCTTATTCGTATTTTAAAACAGACAGTAAAGAACCCTCAGTGTTAAAAAGGAACACTGACGACACATCATTCTAACAAGTTTCTACTTTGCACAGACACTTTAAACTATTCACCCATCACATCAAAGGCAGCTTCTTAGCACAGGTCAGATGCTGAATGGGAGGCATGTTCCACCCTATAAACATTTAAGCCACCAGTAATTAACTTATCGGGGGCCATGAGTGTCCTTTCGTCTGCCAGTGCCGGCTCCAAACAGTCAGTGGGAGTGGGTTTATTGGTATGCGCTAGGCATTCCAGGCATGAATCCCAGCCCTGTCCTAGCATACCCCAGTACGTAGGCACAGCCAGCCGGCGGTGAAAGCCTCACACACCATGCTCTGAGAATGTGGGTGGTGCTCAGAGTCAAAACAGAGGCAGCACAAACAGCAATAACATCAGTATTACAGATATCTGATAACTGCATTACTGAATCTTACTGAAAAATCAACAGGGGCTGCAGGAATGGTTTCGTTTCTGCAGCACATCTTGCCCAAGCTAGGGAAATAGATTGGCTCCTGCTCAGATCTTTCCCTGCTGCCACAAGCCTGCTGCATCCCCACATTTGCACAGGTACTTAGTTTCTTGACAGTCTCCAAGTGCATGAGAAGATATAGCTTATCAAAATCCTATAGCTTGTCCATAGATAGGATGCAGAAGATATAATCAAATTCACTATCCTAGGGTACAGGCCACAGGGAGTAAGATGAGCCACAATTTTAAGGGGACTTCGACTATATTCAGCTCTCAGTCATTCACTTTCCAGCCACCTCAGGACTTCAGTCCAGAGCAAACTCCTGAACTGGTCACATATTTCCAAATTAGGGCAAACATACAGCCAAGTGAAATCAGTACTCAGCAGTCACAGTTACCTTCCCCTAATATCAGCTTATCATCATGCAACAGTGGTGTAAAAAACCAGTGCCAGCTGTGAGGAAAAGTTGCAGCACACCTTGAAATAGTCCTGAACCACCTTCAATTCCAGCCAAAGTAATTCACTCCCACAAATATTCAGGTACAAACCTAAGCGTACACACACACACACACACACACACACACACACACACACACACACACACACACACACACAAAATAAAAAGAATCAGTGGTCAGTAGTTTTGTTCCTCTTGGTCATGCAAATGCACACCGTTTTTTGGAGCTATTTGCTCTCTCGCTTTGAAAATCATTTACAAGATGACTGAGAATGTCATTCACCTTAAAAATAACAAAGGTTTTGTAATACTTCACGTATTCAAAGGTCTGCCAAGCCTTGAATCCACACAACACTTCTGGGAACCAATATTCCCCAACATCCCACCACAAAGTACAAATATTAACAGGAAATCTGAAAGCAAGACTCTTTAACTTAAAAATCCTTCTCTTTTCATGGAAAATATTTTGAACAGAGAGAGCAAGAACACTCCAAAGCAATGTCCCGGGAAGTTTTCCTTTCTCATGTGCAATTATTTTATCCTTTTCTGCAAGACTCTTCCTACAAGAAAATTTCAGCCAGCTCTAATCAAAACATTTGTACAATGCAGGTGGTAATATATAAACATGCAAGCAGACTGCAGCAAGTTTAAAATTACTTTTCTCAGGAAAACATATCAAGAAAGGGTTGCAATGGTGGTGCAACTGCCCTCCATCTGCTTCTCTTTATGCTGCAGCCACACTGACATATACCATGTCATTAGCATGCCTGCAAGCTTTTGTGGCTATCTCGTTTTCAACATCTTCAGGAAGCATTTTGGATAATTCACATTTTTGTCACCTGCATAGTGAGCTCATGAAGCAACTGAGCTTGAGTTGTAATGTCTTCCTATTCAAAGTCTCATTGGGACCTACTCTCTCTGCCTTTCCTTCACATTTCACCTCAAGTCCCACTTAAACTTTTGCTCTGTTTTTTCTAAGTTGGGTTGCTTTGTTGTTGTGTTTTGGGGTTATTTTTTGGTGAGCAGAGAATCATCTGTAAGAATTTTGGCCTGTAACCATTTCTGAGAAGCTAAAACTCTTAAACTAGCATGAGGATCTAGCTCATGTTATCCCATCAGCATTGCCCAAGCAAGCAGTAGGAGCTGTTTCACTGCCTACACCTTTTTCCTAACATCTGCTCTGGTCCTGATGACTCCCTGACAGCTTCTGGCTGTACCCTTCCCTTGCTCCTGCAGGAATTCCTCAATCTTGTTGTTAGATTTAAGCAAAAGGGGTTATACAGTTACTGCTTTATGCAACACATGCTTGAGTACATCTATTCTGCTTCTTTGCTCCTTGCCTTACACTCCTCACCTCAGCCCAAGCATCAACAGGTTTCATGCCTAATAAAGCACTGAGGTACAATATTTTAGTCAGAATCCTTGTGAATAAATAAATCAAGCAAGCAGTCAGCAGAGATTTTTAATCTGATACTGCTCCTCACCCAAGAGCTACATTTTACAGGGCACACCTCAATCATATCACTTGATGAATATCACATCTTAAGTCATTATTTATTCCCTAAAACTATGCACATTATTTGGCCTCCTTATGTTTTGTCTTCTTGTATTTTTCAGATGGAGAATGGTGGTTCACAGGAAAGACTACTAAAAAACCCCAACAACATAGCAAAAAGAGAAAAAAAAGATTACATACAGTCTCAAGCTCACAAAAAACATTCAACTCCCATTCTCTGGCCTGTTTGGTTTCATTTCAAGATGTTTTAGGCAATTGGAGCTATCAATACAGTCACTGTCAGAGTCGAAGCTATAGGACTGCTGTGTGCCTGCCTTTTTAACTTGAGGGACATTGGGAATCTGTAACTCTGCCAGAAAACAGCCTCATTTGTTATTAACACAATCCATATTTAGCCATGTGTCTCCCAAGGAAAAAGCACATACTTTCATCTTAACAAAGCTTGATCTCTGCACAGCCAAGTCCCCAGCGGCTGGATCCCATTTTGCATGGCCAAATAAGGTAAAGCAAGAATCTGAAAAATGCAAACCTGGCCTGAAATTGTCCACAGCTTTGAGGAACTATTTTTGGATTTGTTAACATTTTATTAAACATCAGAGGGTGCTGCAAGGCCTTTATTTTATTACTTTTTCCTGAATGCTTAATTTCCAGAAGAGTATTTTGGAACACAAGTGAGCTTTAAGGATATGAAGTGGTAGGAGACCAGAGCTGAAAGCAGCAATAGGAAGCAATACTGAAGAAAACAGTGTTAAAAATAAAAATAGTGCGATTCACCAATAGACACTGAAAGGACATTCTCTAGATTACAGGCAAGCAATCTTCTGAAATGCACAAAGAGGGAATCCAGTACTTTGTGTAACACACTGACTGTCTCAGAGGATTTTAATTCTAGCCTCTCTTGAACTTCACTACCTTCCTTCAGAAGGAAGAGCCGGACATGTCTGTTTCTTTAACGGAAAAATTTACTAGGCATTTAAGGGAGAAAGAATAGCATGAATAACTTGTATCTACATGTAAAACATCTTTGCAAAGACTTCTTAAGGAGGTAACTCTGACTTCCTTTTCCTCTGTGCATCTTCCATCACAAACATATCTTGTCCTCCAGCACTCTGTGCTTTGTGACCTGCCACATCTGAAAAGCAGGCACCTGTTTCACAGGAACCCAGAGATTCAAGATCTCCATTATCAATGCACATTGAAACTACAAGCACCTGGGACATGAGAAAAAGCAAGCAGTTTTCCTACCCTTCCAGCTGAAGAACATGTATGCTGGAGTTACTTAACTTTACATAAAGCAAGTGCAAAATAACACCATATAGATGACACATACATGGACCAAATCTTCATTCAAGGGTGTAGAAGAAGCACAGATTTTTCAACATGATGAAAGTGAAAGCAAAAACTCAGAAAAAAAAAATTTACTGTTTCTTCTAACTTAGTGAGGAGTTATGAGAAGTGATCAGCAATTGAGGACACTGTGTGACTCAGAAGGTGCTCTTTGCTTCTCTGAGATGTGAAGACATTGCCATGCCATGAAGTATTTTCTCTTTTTGATTATCCCTAGTATAGACTTCCATAGGGCGCTTTAAATGCTGACTCAGCACTTCAGCTGACTACCAGTTTTTGTGGACGCATCAGAGCATTTGAGATTCATTAGCCCACTGCTTGCTAGTCTTCTGCAGATACTGAGGACATACCTGTATCCATGCAGAAATGAAAGTCCCTAGGGAGAAGCAGTGATTAACTTCCAAACCCCCGTGTTTTACGGGAGATTAACAACTGAAACTGTAAATGTGCTAACTAATCCCTTTAAGCATTGTCATATTAGCAGCACTCAGCCTACTTTACCAAATTAAAGTTGAAAGAGTAGCTTTTAAGTTTCTCTTTTCCAATAAACTATTCAAAAGGAAATTTAGTGAAGTGGAAAACCAACAAGTTTAAAAGTGAGGGAGATTTACCTTTTGCATACAAGGAATTAGGCACACAGGCCAGATTTAGCCCAGGTCACCGTATTCAACCTCCTAAAACTGCAGACATCATCATATGTTTTTGTACCTGAGGACAAGCCTGTGGCCCACAGCAAAGAATGAAATGGCAACATGGATGCAGCAGGACCATCTGGGTTTTAAGTGAAGGAGTACTGGGCAATCCCAGGCATGAGTACAGACGAGGAAAAGAACTCACTGAGACCAGCCTTGCAGAAAAGGACTTGGGGGTTCTTGTGGATGGAAAGCTGGAAATAAGCCATGAACGTGTGCTCGTAGTCCAGAAAGCCAAACACATTCTGGGCTGCATCAAAAGCAGAATGGACAGCAGGTCAAGGAAGGAGATTCTGCCCCTACTCTGCCCTCGTGAGATCCCATCTGGAATACTGTGTCCAGCTGGCATCCCCAGCACAGGAAAGACATGGGCCTGTTGGAGCAGATCCAGAGAAGGGCCATGAAGATGATCAGAGGGACGGAATACCTCTTCTACAGAGACAGGCTGAGAGACCTGGGGTTCTTCAGCCTAGAAAAGAGAAAGCTTCAAGCGAGACTTCCTTGCAGCCATCCAGTACTTAATGGGGCTTTTAAAAAGGAGGAAGATGGAGCTTTTATTAGGACAGATACAAGGTCAAGGGGAAATGGTTTTAAACTAAAAGAGGGATGGTTTAGATTAGACCTTAGGAAGAAATTTTTTACTGTGAGGGTGACAAGGCACTGGAACAGGCTGCCTGGAGAAATTGTGGATGCCCCATCCCTGGAAATGTTCAAGGCCAGGTTGGATGGGGTCCTGAGCAACCCGGTCTAGTGGCATACCTGCTTATGGCAGAGGTGCTGGAGCTATATTATCTCTAAGATCCCTTCCAATCTGAACCATTCTATGATTCTCTTTGTATAGCATTAGAGGAATTTGGAGGTTCTTCCTCTACAGGCAAATTACAATGCTCATCAGATGGGATCATGTGCAGGACTGCTGTTGGTCATGCCAAGAACAAGAGCCTTGGAACAGTAGGGATAAAGTGTGACAGAACTTTTTACTTTTCTTTTTCTTTTTTAAAACAGTCAAAGTTGTGACAACAGAGAAAGGCTGCAATCTGAACACAGATTGGTGTTCCTAAGCCAGAATACAGTTCTCTTTCTGAAGACTGTAATGTGCTTGAGGTGAAAACTACTATAATGGGTTTAACCAGTGCATGAATCTGAATATCACTTAGAGTTGTAAAACTCTGAATTAATTTTGCAACAGATTTCAACCCTGTTCCACTCAATGTGGGATTAGGAAACAGAAACACAGAAACCCTCCCATCCAGTCCTGCATGATGGAGACATCTCCTTTCCATGCTGATGCTGGTATGAAGTACCTGGTCCCAAGAGAGCTGAAGGCAGGCTCTTTGCAGACCTTCTCCCTGCTTCTGAGAGCTTAAGATCTTGGCCTGCTGCATCCTTACCCAGGAGGGCCAAGTTGGCCAGGACCCAAATCCCATGCTTGTGGCCAGACTCTGTGGCTCAGCTGCTGACCTGTAGAGAGCACGGCTCTGTGGGGAGGCCTGAAAGCTACCCCTCTGCCAGGTGGCCGATGGCCAAAGCAGCTCCCTTTCCAAACCAAAGCCAGAAAATACTATGAAGGCTCTGACTCCAGCTTGAAACTAAACACAAAATTATAGAAACTTCTTGTTTTTTTCACAAGGTTTTAAAACTGAGGAAGGTCCTGTAAAGCTCTTTAAATTATCCCTGTAAAATTTATATCTTTGTCTTTAATGTAGTAGAGCTCAGGGGTGAAAATAAGGTTGAATTTATGATTTTGTTTAGGTTTTGACTCACAGCAAACCAAGACCTGGACACTTCTTGTGATCTGAAGGCCCTAGAGGTATTGGAAAGCTTTAGCCACACTCCTCATTCTCTGGAAATATGTTTTTCCCCTGGTTTTTTTTTTTTTTGGTTGTTGTTGTTGTTTGTTGTGTTGTTGTTTGTTTTGGTTTTTTGGTTTTTTTTAAACTTAGTCTTGCTGAAGAAGACAATCATACCATAAAAAAAAAAAAATTATTGCATAATCAACTGGATTCCCTATTTAGTCTGACTTAGGATGATTAAAAAAAAAAGACCACATGGAAATACAGACTCTATATTTAGATATGGGAGGCAGGAAGAGGGAAAAATGGATTGGACTTGCCTGGATATCACATCAGGCCCCAAGACTTTGACAGAGCTGGCCAAGGTTTCCAACAGAACTGGGGTCCACTAAGTGCAACCATGAGGTGTTGTTCTGCAAGTGATCTTGAGAGGGGATCAGGGAGTAGAAAGAACTTGGGCAAAAAGTAGGAGGAATATCTTCTTCTAGTTGGTCACATCTGGAACCTCACCACATATATGCCATCAGCAGCCCCCTGAATGTCCATAGAAAACTGCCAAGCCCAGTTCTTTGCCCGACACTTCTCATGCTACTGTGTGCATACAACCATGCTCATAAAAAACACATCAAAAGAGATTAAGACACACACAAAAAAATCCCCTAATGAAACAAAACCCCCAAACCAATGCTAGTTCTAATTCTGCTAGCTGAACAAAATGAAATGGATCTTTGTGTGCTTCAGTACAGTACAGAATAAAAGGCAGCTTTAATGCTTAAAATCTTCTCTAAAAATCCTGTTTTATTAATCAGAATGAAGGATTGGAGCGAGGACACATTTTCAAATGCTGTACTGGAAACTGGGCTACACATTCATTTAAAGTTCAGGGTGTGCTCATGTCACAGGCTTGGAACTTAGACTGACAAAGCTGATCATTTCTTCCTCATACTCAAACAGGCTAACATTCCATGTGCTTGGCCAGGGCCTGGACCACAGCATACAGGTTCAGGTCTTAAGTTACCCAGTCAAAGCAAACAGATTTGGGGTTTGGTTTCATGCAGTATCCAGGCTGAACTTCAGCTGGCTTTGCTTGAGGCCCACCTCCATTCTCTATAGCTCTTCAGGCTCAGCACTCAGCCCTACTCTCACTTCACATGCTTGACTTCCTTCATCCTTGCAATTGGAGTTTCCAATGAGTATCCCGCCTTCTAGAGATGAGCCAGGGGCTGGAACACCTCTCCTATGAGGACAAGCAGAGGGACTTGTGGTTGTTCTTCCTGGGAACAGAAGGCTCTGGGGAGACCTTAATGTGGCTTTTCACTTCTTGAAGAGGTCTTGGCTGTGCTGGGTTAATGGCTGGGCTTGATGATATTCAAGGTCTTTTCCAACCTTAATGACTCTATGATTATAAGAAAGATGAGGACAAACTTTTTAGCAGGGCCTGTTGCAATAGGACACAGTGTAATGGTTTTAAACTAGAAGGTTCAGATTAGACATAAAGAAAAAGTTTTTTATAATGAGAGTGGTAAAAGACTAGACCAGGTTGCCCAGAAAGGGGATAGATGCCCCAACCCTGGAAACATTCCAAGTCAGGCTGTACAGCAACCTGGTCTAGCTGAAGATGTCCCTGCCTAAAGCAGGGCAGTTGGACTCAATGGCTTTTATAGGTCCCTTCCAACTCAAACTCATTTATAATTCAGCAAAAGGAACCAATCCAGAGAAAGTAACACTAGCCAAGATGCATAGAGGATAGGAAAAAAAGAAAATCGGGGAAACAGGGGAGACAAAAAGAAAAAAAGCTAACCCACATCTAAGAGACTGTTTGGTTTATTTCCCAAAAGAATGCTTCTGGAAAAAGTATTTTTAGCTTTGGGCTTGGAGTACATAATGGCCAACTTCCTATGTTTTTAATCAAAGGGTACTCCAGGTTAGGGATTCTCATAGATAGGAAATACAGAGACATGGTGGGTGGGCCTGTGAGGGGGCCTGGAGACCACACTACTGCTTTGAGATTAAGAATTCAAAGGTCTCTGACAGGGGACGATATGGGGAAAAGCTGGTCCGAGATTTTGGGAATCCATGCTGCAGCTGGAAGCACCAGACAGGCATCTTTAGTTTGCCGAGCTCCCCAGATGAATTGCAATTTAGTACATCAGTTTACAGACAGTGGAAATCCTCCTTTTTTTTGCTTTCCACCCTCCCACTTTTTCCTCCTTCTCCCTAGAAGTTTTCACCCTCACAGCAAGCCAAGCATCAAATGATTGCAATGTGTGGTTATGCTCAGAGAGGGCAGGGACCCTGGGAAAGCAGACAGGGTGGGGAATCCATGATTGCCACCTTTTCTTTTTCCTGTGACTGAGTTGCAGGCTATTCCAAGAAGACAAATGAACTACTTTCAATTCAAAGCAATTTATAAATGAAAAAGTTGTTAAAATCAAAATGAGTGTTTTCACGTTCAACTGCAAAGACTAAAGAAAGTAGTTCTTTGCTGGTCACTTGAATCTGTTTTACAGAAGACATCTGAAAGGCATTTTATCAGCTGCTGAGCAGTATTTACTCATGAAACTGTTCTAATTGCTTTGGAACGTGTACCCTGGCTTCTAGAACAACTCACTCCTGCTGATACACTGAGCAAAGTCAATACTGGCTCATAGGACATACCACTTCTATACAGCATTCATTCTTCATTCTCAAGGTAAACAGCATGAAATTTGAAAAGAAAAAGCAGCAGATACCTGAAAAAATTACTTTTGCAGAGCTGCTCTACATGTTTCCAGGAGCATCAACTCATCAGCAAAATTAATCATTGCCATGACCAAAATCCTCACAGATCAGTAATTCAGAACTAAACCTATCTTGCAGCTGGAGATTGTGTGGGTGAAAACTTATTCCTGCTGCCCACTAAATCAGTACTGGAGTCAATATATAACACGGAAGAAGTATTATGTCCTGGCCAAAATAAAGCCCTGCTATTAGCTGGCAGTCTCACCCTCCCTTAGTAGTTAAGCACTAGAGATCTTGGTAGATCAAAGAAAATCTACTCAATCCTGCCTTATTCTTCTAAAACTGAAGCATAACTCCAGTCTGCATTATATATGCCCAGGGTCAGTAACAGCCTCCCCCCC
>VWZG01011023.1:12471-56622 GCA_013396735.1 Grallaria varia | reverse complement strand
CCCCCAGGTGGGTATCAGGGCACCCACATCCCCCAGGTGGGTATCAGGGCACCCACATCCCCCAGGTGGGTGTCAGGGCACCCACATCCCCCAGATCAGGATCAGGGCACCCACATCCCCCAGGTGGGTGTCAGGGCACCCACATCCCCCAGGTAGGTATCAGGGGTCCACATCCTAGTGCGGGATCAGGAATGATGGATCAGGCCATCTCCAGCCTCTGGTACAGGATCAGGTCCCCCCTCCAACCACTCCCCCACCAGTGCAGGATCAGCCCCCCATGCCCCAGAGAGGGATCAGGGAATGCAGGATCGGGCACCCCAGGGTACCAGTCCCCTTTTGGTGTCTCATGGCTCTCAGGGGAACGTCGACAGCACCTGAGAAGGATTGAGCCAGCTCTGGGTGGGGGAGACTCCACTCTGGGTTTGGATCAGCGAGAAATCACAGTGGGGTGAAGGGGAAGAGAGACCCTCCCCTATACCCACTCCCCATCCCCCTGGGGGGCATTTCAGTGCCCCCCAGCATCAGGGCACGCCGGGTGAGGGTCCCCTCGATGCCCAGTGGCCCGGGGGACGTTTCCCCATTCAGAGTGAGCACAGGTGGCACCGGTGCCCCATCCGAATGTGACACCACATCTCCCACTCCGGAGCATCCCTGGACCACATCCTGCCTCCCACCCAGTGACGGGGCTCAGCCCCCTGCTTGGGGGGCACAGGCACAGGCTCGGGGGGCTTTTCGGGGGGCTGCGGGAGGCGCTGAGGTTTTGGCAAGTGCCATTCCCGGGGGGGGTCACGAACAGGAGGCGGAGACCGGGCACGAAACACGCGGAAAAGCCTTTAATGTCCCGCTCCGCCGCCACAGTGCCGGGGGATGCTCATGCCGGGGCGGCAGCCGCGGGTGCGTGGGGCGGTGGGGAGATGCCGGGGGGCTGCGGAGGGGGCTCAGAGCCGGGCGGCCGGCTGGTCGTAGACGTGGTGGGTGTTGTACCGCCGCACCGTCACCACCTCCGGCTTGCTGAAGGTGCTGCTGCCACCGCAGGAGTCCGAGCTGGGGAGGGAAGGGGTGTGGGATGAGGGTGGGCACAGCAGGGGGATGGCATCACCCTCTGACGCCGGGCGGGCGTGCCCAGCACCCATCACGGGCTCCTGGGTGGAGGGCGGTGGTGGCACTCACCCCCAGAAGATGAGCATGGCCACCAGGCCGGCCAGGAGGATGGCGAAGAGGATGGAGAGGATGGTGGTGAGGGCGATCATGCCGGCGCTGTGCCCCCCGTCCATCGTGGAGATGCTGTTGGGTGACTTGGCTGGGGAGAGAGCGGGACAGGGAGCAGGAGGTGGGGACACACACCCCAGGGGCTCCGGGCGGGTGACGGTGTACCCGTGTGTTGCCAACACCGTGTGCCACCATCGCAGGGTGTCACCGTACCCAGAGCGAGAGCCACACTGGTGCCCTGCCTTCAGCTTCCCCATGTCACAGAGGCACTCACCCCAAACCACTGCTCAGCATTCAGCCCTCCGGGACCCCCCAGGAGCACCCCAAATCCTCTCCCAGGATTTAGACCCCCCAGGAGCACCCCAAATCCCCTCCCTGATGCCTGTGGCGGGCAGGTTGAGCACCCCAGCAGTAATACCTGTCCTCAGCATGATGGGCTTTGACCAGTCTGTCTCAGCCACGGGCTCGGAGCCCTCCAGGGCGAGGAACTTCACCCTGCCATGGGAAGGGAGGTTGGGCACGGCCCCGGGGGCTGGGAGGGCTGCCGGGACCCCCTGATGGGGGCACATCCCCAAGAGGAGACTCACAGGTAGGGCCCGGGGCCGGGCAGGGGACCATTGCAGGTGGGTCTGGCCGCATCCTCGGCGCAGCTGGTCTCGCTGCCCACGCGCAGCACCGTGATCTCCCCCGAGGGTTTGGGGCACGGGTAGTTGGCAAGGGTGGCATTGAGGGTCATGTAGGCGGGGACGCTGGCAGGGAAGTTCTGGAAGGCGCTCTCGGGAGTGCCCGGCCCCACGCTGTTGTTGAAGGTGGTTGCGGCTGCAGGGACGGGGATGGGGATGGGGGTGAGGAGGGAGCCGGGGGGCGCAGGGAGCGCTGCCCACCCCCTCCCCGTGCCCCGGGTCGCTCCCACATACTCTTTTCCAGGGCCACCACCAGCCAGATGTCGGCGTTGCTGTACTTGTCGAAGGCGCAGCGGGGCTGGTCCAGCACGAAGGTGGAGGCAGTGGTGAGCCCCTCCAGCACGGGGCTCTCGGTGAGGAGTGGCCTGTACCCCACGTTTTCCACTGTGGGGAGAAGCCAAGGGGGTGCAGCAGAGGGTGCAGACCCCTGAGCGGTGGCTCCGACCGGCTGCCACTGCCCCCGGGGGGCTCGGGGTGGGCACAGGAGGGAGCTGAACCCCGTGGTCTCAGCAGTGGGGCCTCCACTCCCTTCTCACCCCCCTGTTCAGGCTCAAACACGTTTCGTGAAAAGAGAAAGCAAAGACACGCCATGTTCCCACTTAGGGAGGAGACACCCCACCCTGGGGTCCCCCAGAGGACCCAGGGCCTTGACACCAGGGACACCGAGGTGGGCACCCAGAATAGGGGGGCATCAGCTGCCCTATACCTGCAGCCTCGGGGGTGGTCCTGGTGCCTGTGCCCAGGGGACCCCCGCAGTGCCAAGGGGGATCCCACGCTGTGCCAGTCAGCCCAGGTTGGTGACACCAGGGACACTAGAGGTGGCACCCAGAACAGGACCCAGAAGAGGGGGGCCATCAGCCACCCTACCTCTCCAGGCTCAGGGTGGGTCCTGGTGCCTGTGCACAGGGGACCCCCGCAGTGCCCAGCGGGACCCCACACTGTGCCAAACTGCCCAGGTTGGTGACACCAGGGACACTAGAGGTGGCACCCAGAATAGTGGGGCATCAGCTGCCCTACACCTGCAGGCTCTGGGGTCTTGTGGTGCCTGTGCACAGGGTGCCCTCAGAGTGCCAAGGGGGACCCCACGCTGTGCCAGCCAACCCAGGTCGATGACACCAGGGACACTAGAGGTGGCACCCAGAATAGTGGGGCATCAGCTGCCCTACACCTGCAGGCTCTGGGGCCTTGTGGTGCCCAGGGGACCCCCGCAATGGCCACCCCGCGGACTCACCTGCGCCGTGGGCTGCGGGCAGCAGCAGGAGGAGCAGCGGGAGCATGGTGCGGGCTCCTGGGTGCCGAGGGCGGCTGTGCGGGTGGCTGAGCTCGGCGTCCCCGCGACACCCGCCTGCGGTCACCGGCCGCCCACATTCCTGCGGCGGCCGCAGCCCCGCGGCAAACAGGTTGGGCTCGTTTCCCCGGGAGCGTTCGCGGTGTCTGAGCGCCCGCCGGCGAGGCGTGTTGCGAACTGCCTGGCCCGTGGCACGGGTGGGAGGCAGCGAGGGGACAGCCCGGGGTGATGTGCCCCCCCAGAGCCCGCCGCTGCCAGCCTGTGCCCCCCGCGCCCCACGCCCAGTGCCACCCTGTGCTGTTCTCGGGGGGCGTCAGTGCCCCCGTTCTCACAGCCCCCGCCCCGCGCGGCCGAGGAGCGGGAGGAGGCAGCGACAGAGGCAAAGTCAGGCTTTACTCGGCAGGACACTTCACTTCTCGTGGAAGTTGTCCCTGCCCACGGCAGAGGGTTTGAAATGAGATGGTCTTTAAAGTCCCTTCCGACGCGAACTGTTCCGTGTTGCTGTGACAAGGGGCAGGGGCTCGGAGGGCAAAGCAGCCCAGCCCCGGGGGGCTACACCCACAGCCGGGGGGCAGGGGCTGGGGCAGGGCCGGGGGGATGTGGTGGGTCCTGTAGGATCTGCGGGCAAAGGCGCTGGTGCCCAAATCCCGGCGGCACAGGGCGCCCCACACCTTGGCACTGCAGAGAGAGATGCACAGGCGTCAGGCGGGGTCCGTGGGCTCTGCCGGCCCCCCGTGCTGACCATCCCCAAGGGGCCCTTTCTCCCGCAACCCCCCAGTTTAAGAATAAGAAGACTTTTTAAGACTTAAACCCATCTTTGCTCCTTCTCTTTGCTGACGGGGTGTTGTCCTGGCGCCCCTGCAGACACAGCCCCCCGAGCAGCCCCCGTACCCCAGGGCTGCGAGCACAGCCGTGCCCAGCACGGTGCCCAGGCTGGCCAGGAGGGAGGTGATGACCACCATGCCACTGCCACGGCGTGGGGGCGCAGCGTCGATGGCGCTCGGGCTGAGGGCTGCAAAGAGGAGGGATGAGAGATACGGGGAGACAGAGGGCTCAGGGGGAATGGAAAGGAGGAGAATGGAGCAGGTGGGGGGCATCAGGGATCAATTCTCCACCCGGGTTTTGGGGCAGTGGCATAGGGCTTATGCTGTGCCGCATGCCAGCACCCCAGCAGGGCAGGTGCAGGACCCGCGGGGGGACAGCAGTGTCACCGGTACCTCTGCGCAGGAGGATGGGCTGGGACCACCGTGTCTCGGCTCTGGGGCCCTGGCAGCCCATCAGCAGGAACTTCACCCTGCCATAGGTATGGGAGTGACACCGAGGGGACGAGCACTCCCCGGGCGGGGAGTTACCCAGGCTGGCCTTTGGGGGTCCTGGACCCCAGCTGGGCTTTGGGGGTCCTGGACCCCAGCTGGGCTTGGGGGGTCCTGGACCCGAGCTGGCCTTTGGGGGTCCTGGACCCCAGCTGGGCTTTGGGGGTCCTGGCCTTACCTGTAGGGCCCTGGGGAGGGCAGGGGCCCGTTGCAGGGGTCCTGTCTGCCCTGGGCCCCGCACGCCGTGTCACTCCCGACCCTCAGGACGGCCGGACTCGGTGCTGAGCAGGCGAACGCGGCCGCCGCCGTCTCCAGCGTCATGTAGAAGTGGGCAGAGGGCAGCTGCCTGTACGGGGGCACCTCGGCCCGGGACGGGGGGTTTCTGAAGGTGGCTGTGGCTGCACGGCACAGAGCGAGGGTTGAGCGGCTGCGGTGAGGGTCCCCCATGTCCCCTGCCCCGGGGAGATGCGCCGGGGCTGCAGGTGCTCACCGTTGGCAAAAACCACCGCCAGCCAAACAGTGTCCGAGGCGCCGGCGTGCCGGTCGAAGATGCAGCAGGGTCTCTCCAGCGCGAAGGTGGTGGCAGTGACCTTCCCCAGCAGTGCCGCGCTGGGCACACGGGGCACGTAGGGCAGCCGGGCTGGGAGAGTGGGTGGTGAGCGGGGGGACGCCCCGCTCTGCCCCGCTCAGCAAGGGACTGACCCGGCCCCCACCCGCGGGAGGGTCCGCCAGCGCCGGCGGCGGCACAGGGTGGGCGCGGGGTGCCAGCAGCGCGCACAGCACCGGCGCGGGGACCCAGCCCCGTGCCCCCGTCCCTGGCACAAACACCCCCCGGCCCCTGCGGCCCCCCGGCCCCCTCTGCCCTGTCCCCCAGGCAGTCACCCAGGCCCGCGGCAGCGCCCGTCCCAGCCAGCGCCAGCAGCACCCACGGCAGCTCCATCGCGTCCTCCCGCCGGAGCTGGATGTGCTTCTGTGTCCCGCTCCCCCCGTCCCTCCGCCGAGGGGACGAACTGCCCCCGGTGCCCCCGCAGCGGGGACCGCCCGTCCCGGGGAGCCGGACCCTCCCAGCCCCGCATTCCTGCACCGGCTCTGCCGGCCCGGCAAGGCCCGGCGGGCAGAGGGGACCGGCTGAGCCGCCCCAGGTCGCCCCGGGGGCCGCGGGACCCCGAAGCACCGGGGTGGGCTGTGAGGAACCGGGACACGGGGCTGTGATGGGCAAGGGGAAACTGAGGCACGGAGGAGGCACCGGGGCCGCCTCCCAGGATGGGTTGGCAGGAGCGCATGGGCTTTGTTGGTGCCATGGGCACCCCTTTTTACCCCACCAAGGCCCAACTCCCTGCGGGTTCCCGGTGCCCACCGGGCCCTGGGAGCCGGGGATGAGCCCGTGCCCGACTGGTTCGGGTGCAGCCAGCCCTGCCCCGCGGGCAGGGAAGCGCTCCAGAGCATCACACCCGAACTCACCCAAACCCCAGCGTTCCGGCGAACGGTCCCACCCAGCACCGGGGGCATGCAAGCGTCAGGCTCTGGGGCCACCCCGCGATGACATTTCCCCATCCATCCATCCATCCATCCTTGCCCCTCCCTAGGGAAAGACCTGCCAAGACCTTGCGATGGGGCCAGGGCCAGGGCCCTGGAGTGGGACCCCCCCTACGGCTGCTCCCCACGCAGAGGGGTTGGAGTGCTCCTTCTCCCGTGTTTGCCAAGGGCAGCAGCTGCCCACTCCTGCGTGGGAGGCGATTTCCACCCCCCCTCCTTCCCAAGGGGCCAGGACCGAGCCTTCAGATTAAGTGGAAATGGGGCATTCAAAGATTACACCGTCCAGCTGTAGAGGGGAAAAACAGGCACAGATGCCGCTTCCATCCCTCCTCCCTCTTGTCCCTGAGTTACTCCCCACTCCCACCCAGCAACACCTGCCCTGGGGACCCTGCCAGCCCCCCACCTGCCCCCCCCAGGCCCCTCCCTGGCACTCCCAGCAGGGCGAGGGGCAGGGTGGGTGACGCAGGGGGGTGACGCAGGGGGACAGTGAGTCACAGTTTCAGCTGGCAGTACCCAGCATAGCTGCGGGGTCAAGGCTGTGCTAATAATAACCACCCTGTGGCAGATGAGGCATCACTCTGAGGGCTGGGAGAGATCCCACCATCCTGGGGCTCCAGCTGGGGATGGGGGACACCAGTCTTTTGGTCAACCTGTTCAGCAGCATAGCAAGTATTTATTTCAGGCTCTGTCCCCTCCTGGCTCCAATGGGCACTACAGCATCGTGGCTGTGCTTTCACCCCACCGCCTTCAAAGCACTGTCTGAGCTCCTGGTTCTGCTCCTTTCCACCGCTTAGATCCCCCTGCCATGGGACAAAGCCATCTCTGGCCCAGCAGACATGGCAAAGATTTTCAGAGATGCCTCATGTCCAAAGATGTGACAGCCAGGGATGAGCTGCTGAGCCCAACCATCTCCCAGCCCAGTGCCCCAGCCCTGGACCAGCCCAGATGCAGCTGATTCACACCTTGGAGCAGCTGCTGGAGATGCCTTGGGCCAAGGCTCAGCAGGAAATTCTTGCTCTGTACAGGGCTGGGTGAACTCCACTCAATTTTTGCTTCAATTCACTGCTTTGACTGCTGTGAGAACATGATCCAAGGATACAAAGAGGTTTGAACTCAAAACCTCTCTCTTTCGCAACCAGGGTGGGAGAGGAACAGACAGAGGCTGTTTGCGTGGAGCTCAGCACCACACACACACATACCTGCAGCATCCCCAAATTTCACTGGCTGTTTGAGGGGTTTCACCTTAAAGCCTGCAGCAGAAGGGTAGCAGGAGGCTGCAAGCACAAGATGGACACTAGGGAAGGTTCCTGCCCTGAATGGCTCCAAAAAACCTTTATTATTTGTTATAATAGCAGGAAGAAAGCTGCCTTTTTGCTACTCCCGGACATGCTGATCCCAAGAGGATGCCAAGGCCAAGCTGCCACAAAGCCCAGCCACATCCCATATTTCTCAGAAGGGAGGTGGAATGGCAGATGGCACCAGTGCCAAAGGGATGGAGTTAATGCACAGCTGGGTTCAGTGGCCACAGGAAGGGGAACTGCCACAAACAGCTCTTCAAAAGACATCAGCTGCCAGCCTGGGGACACTATACAGCAAGGCCACCAGGGCTGAGGCAATGTTCCATTTGCAAGGTGCTAGGAGAGCATCATTGCTGCCACTGCCGCCGGGAGGAAGGTGACTGTCACCAGCTGGTGGCATCAGCAGCACAAAGTACAGCAGCTCCTCCCTGCAAAGCCTTCACTGTGCACAAACAGCCCCAAAGTGCTGCCATTTCACCTGGGAGAAGGGGAAAAGAGGGACAGGTTCTGGGAGAAGGGCAGGGGATGACAGGCATGAAGCTGGCAGCTCATGGCAAGAGCAGGGGGTTGCAACTCCATGCAGGGTGGACAGTGATGGGTCACCTGGCACCACAGCCACAGACCACCAGGATCCAGCAGCCAAAGCACTGACAGGCTGGAACCACAATCCTGGCACCAGCACTGTGTCCTGCCTCTGCAGTGATCCATGTCCCCTTCAGCTGAGCTGAGCTTTCCCTGCTTTGTCCTGGCTGGATTGAGGCTACTGGGATCAGGGTGGTACCCAGAGCGTGCCACTGAGGGGGAGGCACCGCAAGACCCAAGACAGGAGGAAGGCAGGCAGGGACTGGGTGTGAAAATGAGTTTATTGGGACCAATCAGAGATATAGGGCAGGAGGGAGGCAAAGAGGTCCTTCAGTGAGCTGCTGTTTGCCAGAGGGAGGCCTCTGTTTGCCTTCCAGGTGCTTTAATGGGAGCGAGGCACCCTCCTCTCCCCATCCTGTCCCCAAGCATTACCAGAGGAAGGTCCTGCCTTCCCAAGGGGATCTATTACCTCAGAATTGCTGTCCCAGCTGCTCCTGCTCATGGTCATCAACTCCACCCAGAGACACAAGTGCAGCTTCTACTAAAATATCCTTCCCTCCCCCCAAAAATGTGAAGAGCTGGCAGGGCTCCCAAAGAACTGTTATTGCTCAGTGTGACAGGTGGTCAGACACAGGAACTTAAGGCATCAGGAATAAGTGCACTAGGTGGGCCCCCGAGGTGTGCACGGCACAGCCAGGTCCCCACACCTCACTGTTGTCCCAAGCAGTCCTCAGTGACCCCCTGGGCAGCCAGCTCTGCCAGCACATTGTCCAGATAGTTGGGGTCAGGGTAGCCATGGCCACTCAGGTTTGAGTCCATCTCAGTCTTGTGGTGGATCTCATTCCACACCACTGTGTTGCTCTCGCCGGTGGTGCTGGAGGTGCCCACAGTGAAAATCAGGCGTCTCTTCCAGGCCACCTTCAGGAGCTCCAGGACCTGGCGTGGGAAAGGAAAACCAAAGGTAGGAGACTTGAGCCAGGAAAACAGCTTACCAGAAGCTTGGCAAGCTCAATGCCATGAGATTACATGAGAAGGGTGACAGCATCAGGGTACAATACCTTACCTTTCTGCCCTTCTCATTGTCTGGTAGGTAACAGTAGCGAGGAAACCCTCTGGCTGTGTATGGCATCCCAGGGTTGGGGTGCTCGGGGCCCTGCAAGAGGTGAGACATTTGGCATGGACACACCCATCTTCACTGGAGTTGGGTCATTCCTCAGCAGCAGGATTTGACATAGGCTGATCTCAAACCAGCTCTTCCATGTAAAGGCAGCCGATGAGTTATGAGGTATCTGACTTGGTTCTTACAGGACACATGAACATTACAGGTCCTTCATGAGCAGTCTCATGGATACAGAATCAGATCTTCTAAAATCTAATTAAATGCTGGTAGGAGGCAGCCCACAACCACAGCTTATTCCCCATGGGCTGATGACACCTTTAAAAGGCCACACAGCTCAAACTTTTGCAAGCTCACTAGTACCACTGAAACCAACATGGGCTGTGAAACCACACATTGGATGTCTCCCACCTTGCGAGCATGGGCAGTCTCCTCCCTGCTTCAGGCAGACGTTAGTCTTTACTGCAGGTGACCAGCTCCTGTAAACTCTGGGGCTGCTCAGAAAGAGATCTTTGGTGGAGGACCCATACACATTGAAGAACAGCTGGTGCAGCTGCTGGCTCCAGGCACCACAGGCTGCTCAGCATTAGAACCCAGAACTTTTCTGGGAGGCTCTCACAGCTTGTGCTATCCATCAGCATGCTGTGCACTCACCTGGATGCCTCTGTGGATGTGATACACAATCTGGATTGTCCCACAGTCCTTGTGGCCAGGGAGGGACTGGGGGAAAGTGGAGACCTCCATTTTCCCTTTGGGCTGGGTCCCGGTTTTCTCCCCATAGATGGTTTTACAGGAGGGACACTGCAAACTGCCATCCTGCCAGAAGAGAGGAGCTGGGATCAGAGCTCCACAGCCCAGCCACCAGGGCAGGGGGACCTGGTAGGGATGGGCCACCTGGGTACCTTGTTCCCGTTGGAGTACATGGCCAGCATGCAGAGCATGTGGAAGGAGTGCTGGCAGCTTGTCAGGCGACCCACTGCCTCTGGCCTGATTGTGCTGGACTCACACATGTCACCGTAGCCGGAGGGGGAGGAAAGCTTCTCCATACAGATGAGGCAGTCCTAGAGGAGAAACCACCACTTGTGAGCACAGGCTGATCCCAAGGACTGACCCACCAAGGAGATGCCGCAGGAAGATTTGCCTTCTGCTGTAATCCCTGCCTTTGAGGTTTATGAGCACAGAGACAGGTTTCCTTATCTGGTTGGTATCACCCCACTCCACTTCCTGCACTGTCCAGGAGGTGGAGAGCTGCCATCAGTCAGCACGGATGAGTGGGAACTGAGTATGGTTGTCCTGCTTCTCTGCAGAGCAGCTCCAGTGCAGGTTTGATCTCTAGTTTTAACCTCTGAGCACTGAGAGACAAAAACCAAACATCCTCCATCCCCCAGGCCCTGCAACCAGCTCCAAGGGAAATGGTGGAGCTACTCAACCCACACTATGCTTTCTCTGTCACAGTCCTCTGACCAGAACAAGTCACCTGTTGTCACAGGTGGGCTACAGGCAGTGCTGAGGCTTCTCCACCAACAGTGCCACTGTAAGCAGCACTATCTACCACACAGGATGGCCAAGGAAGGATGGTCCTCAGGCATGGTTTTCATGACACCCCAGAGAACTCTGGGCAAGCTGGAATTGCTTCACTGTCCTCTCACCTCATCAGCAGGAGGGACCTTCAGCTCCTCCAGGTACTTCTTCACCACAGCTTCTGGCTCTGTTGGTGTGGCTGCACAAGGGGAGAGAGATGAGAAAGAAGAGAAAGACACCGTGCAGTCTGACCTGCATATGAGGGATGAGCTAGAGAGAAGGGAGACAAGCAGGCCACTGGCCAGGATGCCAAGGAGAAAGGTTAGGGTTAGAGGGGGAGAAGAGGCTGCTCCAATTGATCCCTACAAGCTCCACAAAGGCTTTGCTATCAGCAAGGGCTCCCACTAGGACTGTGAGTGCCACAGATTGGAGCACCCACTGGTGCCCTGTGCTGTGGCACCCAGGGGTCTGCCTGGAGCTGATGTGCTCCAGTTCTCCCCATGTACCCCAAGGGATGCCAGACACATCCCAGTTGGACTTCTTGTGCATACCAGAAGCCAGCTGGGATCAAACTCAATGGTCTTGGTAAGACACAGGATCACACAGCCTGTGTTGCCAAAGGAGAAAAAGCATTCCCACATCACCCCAGTTGGTGCCCAGCAAGGACATCCAGCAACATACCAAGCTTCAGGTCCTGTTTTGAGTATGGTAGAATGAGGTTCACATCTGTAGCATGAAACAGTGACCTTTCTCTGAGCTTCCCACACACTCATATCCAGCAAGACACAGAGCAAAGCACCCGTGCATATAAAACAAACCAGCTTTTAACGTGTACTCTACTTGCAGCACATGACACTGATATCTTCACATCTTCCCACATATAGTCCCTGATTCCATCCACCCAGGCATGGGCACCTGACCAGCCCACAAACCTGGTCCTCTCAGAAGCATTATGGGATGAAGCAACAAACATCACACAACATCCAGAGCAAGTTAACACCACCTCTACTCCCAGCCCATCCTCTTGGAGCTACCCAACAAGACTTTGTTTAAGCCAGACAGCATCCCAGGCCTCTGCATGGCACCTGGTCCTTACCAGTCATCAGGCCTGTCATGGAGGCTGCCAGGCTCTTCCACCAGCCTGGGAGAGGAAACATTTGTACAAGTGATGTTTTGACTCCACCTGGCAGAAGGCAAAGAGAGAGACTGGTCACTTGGCTTGGGGGGACCTCATCCTTCTTTCCTGAATCCAATTCTGGGGGACAGGAGTGCTGTGACAAAGGGGTCAGCCAAGGTGTAGCTCTTCCTTCTCCATTTCTCCTTCCTGGCTGGAGCAGCACTTCCTTCTGCGTTCCCCATCCTGGCCAGAGGGATGCTTTAGGACAGAGCGCCGCTGCTCCAAACTCCATGCTCCCAGGACACAGAGCATCACCACACGCAACAGCTGAGCATTGGAGATGTGGCTGTACCTGCATGACACAAATCTTCAGCGCTCCCCATCCATTTAGGTGTTGCTAAACATGCAAAGGCCTGGATGGCACAGATCCTCTACCAGGCAGAAGCTCCTCAATCCCTAGAATGCCACAGAAGAAAGCAAGGCAGAGCACTAACATGGGTGGAACATCCTTTAGTTAAGGAAGACTGATGAACTGGGAGCTGGACTCTCCTAATGAAAACATGGCCAATAAGATGAGTTATTTTCAGAAGGAGATTCCTGGCCATTCCTGAAACACTTGATTTCTGGCAGTGGTAGCAGGAGGAAGGGATGACTGAGCACACAGAGCAAGAAAAGGAGCCCAGGAGGTGAGAGGATGCTCACTCTGAGCGTCAGTGCCAAGCAGGAGAGATGCCTGACACCTCAGGCAGAGCAGGGCTGTGAGTATCACCTTCTGGAAACCTCAAGCCAGGACTGTGGCAACAGGATTAAGCATTAAACCGAAGAGCAACACAGAAGCAGGTGTTTCCCACTTCGGGGGCCAAAATCCCTTGAAAAAGCAGTTCCAAGAACTGTGACAAGAAGAGCAGAAGACAAAGAGAAGCCTGGGCAAGATTCAGCCTTTCCAGCTCTCAGTTCAAGGGCTCAGCAGTGCCAGGAGCTGCTTCAAGACCTCCTCATCAGATCTCACAGGGAATGTGGCTCCTTGTCTTGTCTCTTCCAAAGGAAGTCAATGGGTCAAGGAATCCCATCTCCTGGGACTTTGCTTGCACACCGTGGATCAAGAGCTGTCAGCCAGGAATGAGTCCCAAGGAGACATGATCTGTCTGAACTCTCAGCTTGGTGCTTACTGTGCCTAAATCCAGGATGAGTGTTTTCTGATGCCTCAGGCTGGTAAACACAGGGTGGCACTTCCCACATGTCAGTTGGAACCAGGCTCTGGTCTGCAAGCACAGGAGACCCTCATGGCCATGTGGGAGATGGATGCCTCAGTTTCTTCTGCTCTGCAGGTTTTGGAAAGGACTCTGAGCAGGATTAGCTGCCACCCACCCTAATTCCATCCACCTCCATGATGACCACCATGTTCTCAGCCCTGAAGATCCTGTGCTGCCTGCCTGACCACCAAGACCTTCTCCGTTTGACCTGCATTTTCCAGGCATCTCTTTCTGAAGTGACCTTCTTGTCTCCTCTGGCTTTGAGCTGGAGGAAACAATGCCAAAAAGATGCACAGACAAGGTGAAGACAGCGAGGGAAGTGAATGGAGAGGGCATGTTACTGCAGCAGCAACACCTGCCTGGCACTTGGCAGGATGCCCCAGCTCACCTGCTCCCACCTGCACAGACCTGAGCAGCTTCAGGGCGGTTCACCTGCTTCACGGTGGTGGGGGATGCACTTTCCTTGCAGACCCTGGTGACTTTCCTCCTCTGTAGTAGCTCAGAGAAACAGAGATAACCCACGGAAGAGCTGGCCAGGCTCATTCAAATGAAATCAATGAAAGGAGAAAAAAATCTGGTGCAGAGCTGGGTAAGAGAGAGACAGGAAGGTTCTTGGGATACAGCAGGATTTGGAGCAAAGCACATGGCAGTACCCCCCCTCACCAGCTGGCATTAGGATGGAGCTGGGGCAATCAGACAGGCCGAAGAGCGTGATGCAGCCCTCAGCCATGCTTAGGAAATCCACACCTCATGAATTTGCACTGTGGCATCTCCAGCCTGTTCCTGTCACTTTGCTGTGACAATGCTCTGATGCATTTAGAGCCACCAAGGCTGCCTGGAGAGAGAAAGGGGTGAGGAGCCCAGAAGCTTTAGAAAAATCTGTCTCCAGATGCAAGGATTTGAACATCCAGTCCCAAAGAAGCCTTTTGATGCTGACAGCTTGGTTTCAGCAGGGGTAGCAAAGCCCACATAGCCTTCCTTTCCTCTGAAGAGAGGCTCTTCCTTGGACAGACCAGCACGTCTGTCCAGGCACATCCCTGGTGGGAGCCAGGAGGCAGCTGGGACCATGGCATGAGCCACGTATGCTCCCACACGTGAATCACTTCCTTACAGGACACTTTGCTCCATAAATCTGTGCCTCCGAATCTTTGTTCTAGCCATCCCTTGGGATCATCAAAGCCTGTGCAGTCCCCAGAGTTTTCTGGATTCAATAGAGGATTGGAAATGCAACAGCAGAATCGACTGATGCTGTTTATCACCAGCTGGCCAAGTGCTGCACTACAGATTTATCCAAGATGCCAAAGAATGTTTACTATTCTTTCATTTACAAAGAGAGGAATATCAAATTGTTCTTAATGCTTCCCCTTCCTCCCTGTAGATAATAAGCTGCTTGCTGAAGCAAGGGCTTTCCATGGGCAACATTTAACAGATGTGTTTTCAATCCTTGCTCGGCAACCAAATGCTTGCAGCAGTAACACATCTCCATCTACATCCCAAAACGAGCCACATGGTTTCCAGAAGACTCTTTTTGATAACCTCTGCAGGTGAGACACGGGTTGTTTCTAGTTATTGTCACGGACAGTCACACAGCTCTGTTCCCTGGACTTGCAAAGGCTGGATCTACCAGCCTCAACTCCTGAGAGGGCTGTCCAGGAATCAGGAAGGTGGGAGGAGTTTGGTGTTAAAACCAGGTTTCTCCACATTCAGCATTTCAGCAGGATAACCCAGTGACCAGGTTGCTCTGGTCAGAGCATCCCTGTTACTATAGCCTCCTTTTCCAGGGGAACACTGAGCTCCCCCAAATCTGAGGGGGTTCCCAGCCTCACAGGCACTTGCACAGTCCACAGACCCAGCTGCAGACAGACAGACACATGGGAAGTAATTAGAGTCAGTAGAAATTAATATCCCTTGCTTGGCAAGGAAGGATGAGCACGCTCATCTCCTCTCCCTCCTTACAGCAGCCCTCCACATGTTCCTGCCCACCCCAGGATGGATGTGTAGGGAAAATTCCTCACCAGGCGTAAGCAAGTGGTGATCCCACCATTCCAGAGGGTAACAAGTAGCACAGCAGACTCAAGCCAACAGCTCCTTCCTTCAGCCCTCTGGAGGGCCCTGGGGAGCCTTGTAGTGGCCAGCTCCACACCCAAGCAGCACAGTCGTGCTTGGAGAGAGTAAGACAAGCCCCTGACAGCAGTCAGGCCCCAGTCAGTGATGCTGGCACGAGGCAGTGGCTGCAGCATCCCGAGGAAGCGCAGCACGGTGCCAGCCGGCGGGAAGGCAGCGCCGATCCATCAGGATGGCACACGCTGCCAGGCCGTGTGCCAGGATCACACAGAGCCTGCCTGGAGACTACGGCTTCCCAGAGACCCACAGCATGTGTTTGTGCCAGAGACATCACTGCCAGAACAGCAACAACGCTAATGAGTCCTGACTAATTAGCGCCTCTGTTTAACACACCCCAGCTATCGGCCCAGCCGGCTGCAATCCCACCAGCACTGCCTCAACCCGTGCGGGACCTGGATTGGCAGCAGCAGGAGAGAGGGAAAAGAGGCTCAGGAGGGGCATGTTGCACCCACCACCACCTGGCTGTATTTAGTGTGCTGCTGGGCCTACTCCTGGATGCACAGCTCTTGCTGGAGATGGAAAATCCTAGGGGGGTGTGGGAAAGGACACATGATGCAGAAATTCAGGACACCAAATAAGCCCAACTCTACCTGTTGCCAGCTTCTGTAAAGGCAAAGAGAATATGCTGGCCTAAAGTCAGGCTCAGGACCTGCAGAACAGTGTTCCTAAGCCCTCCGGGTGTTGTACAAACACAGCTTGTTCCTGGGAGGGACTGAGCATCCTCTGTATCCCAGGAGTGAGGCACCCTGCAGGACTGGCATCCCAGCCTCCAGCAAAAGGAGATCCTGCTTTGTGAAACAAGAGCGGGATTTTAACAACCCAAACCACTGAAAAGTCCCCCTTCTCATGGCTCAGTATGGGAAAGGGCCAAGTTGGCAGTTGCTTCTTGCAGCATGAGGATGGCTGGGATATATCCTGTCACACCAAACAGAAGGAGCTCCTTGATGCTCCTTTCTTATCCCATCTCTCCTGCTGCTGTCCCCTCTCTGCTCCTCCGGAGGTTTTCCAGCCCCAGCAGGTGGCATTGGAGAGCTGGCAGGGAGGTGGCAGCCTGCCCTGGTGCTGAGCCAGCTGCCCACACACCCCCGGGGTTGGTGCCAGCACTGCCCCAGCAGAGCCTGTGGCCAAGGGCAGGCCAGCAGGCACACAGGTGTGCTCCCAGTGCTGCATCCAGCACTGAGGAACTGGCATCTCACAGAAGAGGGGACGCTAAAGGGGTGCAAAGCACCCAGCACAGCTACAGCTACCCCTCTGCTCCCCCCTGGCAGACACCCAACACAGTGTGTGTTGCTCTCATCCCATCCTCCTCACTCCCCGTTCCGTGCTCTGCATTGCTGCTTTCCCCACCCCACTCCAAAGTCACAAGACACATCCTTCCGTTAACATCCCTTCCAACATCCTGGCTGTTGGCACCCACATCCCCTCCATGCCAGATGCTGTGAGTGGTGTAGTGCTCATGGAGGAGAAACCAGCAGCCAGTCAGGCTCCAGAGGAGCAGGGCTGTGTGTCTGTGGCCACACTGTGCCCTAAATACAGCTATTTCGTGTCACTAACCAGTGACATGATGACCAACACCAGGGCAGGCCTAGCCCTTGTTTTTTTTTTTTTTGCCTTCTCTGTGGGAGGGCCTGGCCTCCCCACAGCTCTGTTTCAGCACTGTTTCCAAGGGCATACTCACCACTCAGCCCTCATCCCTGGCTGTGGAGGGCTGCTTGGATGCTGCCCATGCCAGGCGGGGAGCACCAGGAGCCACATTACCCCACCACCTTGCCAGCTGGCTCCACGGAGTGAGATCCTCATCCTGCCCCTCTGTCACCCACCTCCACTTGGCTCTTCTTCACCTCCCCTTTTCCTTTGCTCCTCCTGTTCTTCACTGCTTCTCCTGCCGCCTCTGCTTTCTCCTCCCCCTCCATCACACATCCTACTCCACATTTGCTCTCTCCTCGCAGCTCCCTCCATAACGCATTTCCACAAAACACCTCCCTCCTCATTTAATTTCTGTTTTCCTTCCTGCCTCCCTCAGATAACTTTGGACTTCATGGTCTACAAGGAGAGAGAAAAATGTACCAATAAACTCCCTGGACAGGCAGGTGCCTCTTCCCCTCCACCTCTGGGCTCTTTTCTTTCTTAAATGTAAGCATCTCAGTGTTGAATACCTCCCATCTCTGATCTCCCCCTTTTGCTAAGCCAAACAGGGACACACAGTAGGTTTGGTGGTGGTTGACACACCTGTGCCAAGGTTGGCAAACAATCTCTACAGCTACACCAAGGCTGGATTCACACCTACTCCTGCAGAGTCCCAGGTTTGCTACACAGATGGAATCCAGCATCTAAACTGGAGGTCCACTGGCTCTGCAAAGGTCAGGGATGCTAGTGAGATAAGAAGAGAAGAAATGAAGGCCCTGCTCTGGAGGTGGCTCAGCTCAGCATGAGGGTTGAGGTAATCCATCCCTTCTTGCCAGAGCAGGTTCACCTGAGAGCATTCCACTCCACTCCCTTCCACCCTAGACAAGAGGTGGAGAGAACAAATCCCCTGCAATGTGACCTAGAAAGCCCTGCATGACTCAGGGACCTGCTGGTCTGGCAGATCCTTGTCATCCCATGACTCAGTCATGGCTCACAAACAAACATTCTCTTCAGAGCACAAATGGATTCAATGCTCTCCTTAATGATCCCTCAGCTCCCAGAGTTGTTCCACCAGCAACTCAGAAGGTCCTGGTACGTGGACACTCAGGGCTCCCCAAGAGGGTGCAGCAGGACCATGGGGGAGTCCAACATACACAGAGAACAGAGCTGCTCCAGCTTTAATTATGGACGGAAACAAGTAGACCTACAACAGGGCCTTGTCTACTTTATCATCTTATTTTACAGCCTGTCAGAGATGGTGCAGGTCAGGGGAAGACGTGTCCTGCTTCTCCCCGCAGTGGAACAAACATCATCAGTCAAACCAGATGAGCCAAAAGGGTGGAGGGAGAGACAAGAAAAGGAAGGAGGCAGAACAAGTGCAGAGGGATAAAGAGAAGGAGATGGAAGCAAATATACCAGAGTTTGAGCAGGAACTACCTTTCTTGGACAATTTCCTCCCCTCCTTAACTGAGCTGTGTTTTTTAGTGGCTTTATGGGTGCTGGCAGCTTGTGGCACACGGGTGAGGTGCACGGGGAGTCCGGCGGCTGACATCAGAATAGCCGTCATGCCTACAGTGGGTACGAGATCAACATGCAGGAAGGAAACAACGGGGAAACAGTCATTAAAAAAAAAAATTAACCTTGAAAAGAAGAAAAAAAAAAAAGATAAAATAAAACAAACCCCAAGCCCTTGATTCAGAGAACATGAAACATCCAAGAGGCAACAGGGTTGGAGTCAGCACAAGGACAGGATCCAGAGGTTTTCAAAGGGAGGAGCCCAGCCAGCAAATTATAAGAAGGGAAGTGTGGGCACACATCCTGTCCATGATCCTCTGTGCTGGTGTGTGAACAGGACCTTCCTCTTTGCCTTGGCTTTAGGGCTCCTCAGGCACTGAGTCTGCTGTGGTGCTGAGTTCTTCTGCTCACCAGAGCCCTGGAAGCAGCACTGAAGGATGAGGGGCATCACTAGTCTCCCCTAAAGGTCCTGCTTAGCTGCTCCCACCTAAAGGCACACATTTCAACAGTATCACACCAAACCAACTGCCAGAGTGCAGGTGAACTGCCTTCAAACCCTGGGGCAGGAGCTGCCCCACTCAGCCCACATCCTCTCCTCCTCTGTACTCCAGTCTTCCCTTGCACTCCCAGCTCAATGCAATCCTCACCCTCCCCCATCTCAGCCAGCTGTATCCATGGGATGCAGTTTGATAAAGCTAATGAATCATTAAAAAGGACAGCCATTCCCTGAAGATAAAATTGGCACACAGACAGCTACAGGACTGATCATGCTGATCCAAGATGATGTCTGCCTGTGAAATGCAGGCTGGTTACAAATCATAACATTTCCAAAGTACCATACTGTTCTCACACTTACATCCAAGAGAACACCTGCTTTTGCTTTCCCAAGAGCAACTTCCCACCTGCAACAGACAGCATCAGAATAAAAAAAATAAAAATGCTTATAGTTGCAAACCAACAGCAGAAAACCTAAAAGTCAGCATTTCCCCAAAAGTCACCTCTGATGGTAGGCCACACAAACCACATCCTAGTGCTACAGGCATTCCTGCCAGCATCCTGCTTCGTAATGTATGGCCAAAGCTGAGATTTCCAAAGACTTTATTTTTGCAAGCCTCTGTTTGGCTGGGTTGGGAAAGGAAGACTCTAGAGCATGTCTGTCCAGGACAAAAATGAGGCACCTTGCCCACACATGACTGAAAATCAAGTTTATGAGAGGAAACATCATTTTTGTATGCAAGTGGTAAGGCTATTTTCTGCCTAAAATATGTAACCAGTCAAGAACCTGCATCCTGTGACTAGAAATCCCCTATGCAAAGCCTCTGTCAGTGCCCCACAAGCAGAAATACTCCTACACAGTGCCAACCACAATTTGTACCTCCTTCTCTTCAGGTCCAAGCACATTAAATATTCCAGAAGCTGTTCAACTCCTTTCCTGATACCCAAAGTTGAACACTTTTACTAAAACTTTCCCACTTGAGGGCTAAAAGACAGAGAGAAGCAGTTGCACAACACAGGGAGAGGGGTAGAAACAGAGGGGTTTCCCCAGGGTTACCCAAGAACTTCTGGCAGTGCTGGTCTGGCCACAAGACCAGGCTACCCAGTGGACTGTGAAACTTCCAAATGGAAATAGATCTGAGGTACTGCAGGGCCAGAGGAAGATCTTCAAAGCATACAAAGACTGGGTTAGTACCCTTTATCCTGCTGAGAGCATCAGGCCCTTCCCAGTAGGCACAGCCAAGGAGAGCCCATCAGATCCAGCAGCTTCACCATCAAAATCACTTCCTTTAAATCCTGAGCTAAAGACCGCAAGACTATTGCAAGCTCTCAACCCTGGTCTAAGTCAGCAGTCCACCACTTTCAGGGAGCCTTAAGAAAAAGCTTAAATGTTCCCCTAACAAAAGCTACCTGTTTTTCCCATGAGTATGACTGAGCACCTGAAGCCCAGCAGCAGCACCAAAGCTGCCACCTACACATGCACCAGGCAGGTCCTTTCCCCTTTCAGCAGGTTCAGTGACAGCCAGAAGTATTCCCAGAAGAGCAGTACCAACACACTCTGACTAGAAAGCCTGGAGGAACAAGGTTTTTGAGAAACATGGAAGATGCTGCCCCTGCCACAGCAGGGGGGATTGTCTCAGTCTGACCCCCCTGAGGATGCAAAATACAATTCCCAGAATTGGTTCAGAAACTGAAGTTAAAGTTTTTTTCTAAAAACACTGTTTCTAAGCAATGCAATAGCACTGATTGCACAGACTGACATTTGAAAAGCAAGTCCAAAGACTAACAGGGATTATCACCACCCACGCACAGCTGACTGATAGGCAAATGCAAAATTAATGTGTTCTTCTGAAGAGATCAATACTGTCTTGCTAACATTAGCATGCAGAGCCCATAAAAACCAGAGAACACAGCAGAAGCAGAGGCTGAACAACCAGCTTCAGACCCTCAATGTCACTGGCAACATGTTGTCTTCAAAAATCAGACCAAGCAAAGAGCATGAGCCACAGAACTTCAGGTGAGCTCAGCTACCCTCTAACACAGCCCTTCTTGTACCTGGAAAAGCATGCCCAAAACTGCCTGCCAGCATCATGAATCATCACCAAAATACCCCAACATTTGTTCCACAAACTTACTGCACAGGGCAAACATGGGACCAGGAGAATTACCCCAACCCAATGTTCTCCCAATCTTAAACTGGTCAGGAAAAGGTGAAAGGGGGAAATTACTTTTTCTTGGTCAGTTTTTAATCTTGTGCTGCCTTCAAAGAAACATGCAGTGAATCTATGCATCACTGAATGCAGATAGATCAGGGGAGCATTCAAAAAGGGGATGCTCTGGTGTTGCCCTCCTGGCTCATCTCAAACCACAGCAGCAATGCCTCCTTTGAAGTTGTAACACAATACTGGAAAACTCAGCATTAACAATCCTCCCACAAATTTGGTGATAGAATCCCCAGTAAGGGATTTCCTCTGACCCAGGCCTTAGATGGGAGTGTGTGTTCATACAAAGTGCCAAAACAACGCACAGACACATCTCATCTGCAGATGGAGTCTCCAATTCTGACCTGTATACAACAATTTCAACTCACAGCCTGTTGCAGGCATCCATGGAGTTATATCAGCAGCAAGTGCAGCTCTAGACCTGGATAAATTCTCACTGAATACACAAGGAGCAAGTTACAACATGACAACCTTGCCCAGACCAAGACAGGTTTGGACACTGCGTGCTCCTGTGAGAGTTCCTGCTGCTCCCTGGCTTTCAAGCCCAGGAGTCTGAAAAACATTATTTAATGTGTTCACACTTTCCACTGGGCACTGGGTTTCTTGCCTGCAAGGACTGCAGGCATGAGGAAACAAAGCCTTGTGAAACATCCTTTGGCATCTGATCTGCTGCGAACACCTGCGACAACCACACTCAGAATTGCCTTTCTTTCCCTTCCTCAAAGCATCTATTTGGCCAGAAATACAACATTGGTGACTCCTTGGGGTAAAATCATTTTCACTGGAGCTATGACAACATCCACCAGCTTTTCTCAGCCTGCTGTGTAAATAATGGACTATTGTAATAGCCTGTGCAGAAGCTGAGCATAGGAAAAACACTCTGACGTAATGTAGTGTTGAGGACACACTTACTTACATCCAGCCCACCATGGCGACCTCTGGTTACCAGCTCTGGCTACTGACCTGCATTTGCACAGGCCTCAGACTGGTACAGGGCAGAGCCTACCTTCAAGTAACATGAGAGCTCAGAAAAGCATTGCTAATTTATACAATTATATCCACCAGCAAAGTCATTATGCTTAGTATGTTCCCAAATGCCCCAGCTGCAGGAATCATGTGAATGAGAAACACTCCTTTTCACTTAACAAGAAGCTCATTCCCAGCCTTCATCTCAAAAATAGTACTAGAAGGGCCTTTACATGAGCACCTTGCCTACCCTCAAGCCCTAAGGCACACCAGCTAAACTCCATTATTCTGAAGAGATGTTAGTCCAGCTGATCCTTAAACACCAACACTGTGGTTAAACAGTTTGCTTAGACCTCTCTTCTGGCTTTTCACTGTACCAACCAAATACTCACAGGGAAAGCGAAAGCTTAAAAGACAAGTTTCCACATGCACTTTGAAGTATTAAAATAGCAGAAAGCAAGGAAAAAGAAACTGGCTTTTTGTAGAAAACAGTTTTAAAGTCAGCTTCACAATTACTGAGATGCCAAGTGGTGCTTTCAGAAGATGTGGCATTGACAGTGTTACAAATCCCTCGCTCGGATCTCCAGGCACTCATCACACAAACTAAACCCAGCCTCTCATTCAGACCCACAGGAATCCTCATCTCCTGTTTATCCACCAGAAGTTCCCTCTGCATCCAAAAGACACACCTGCAACATTTCTCAACATCATCCATGAGATTCAGGGGTTTTATCTCTCCAGCTTCAAACTGGAGTCAAAGCTACTGAGGCACCCGGGGTTGGAGACCAAGGGCTGTGAGGCTTCTGGACATGTTTCCCAAAGTAAAACCTCCTTCATTCACATCCAAAACCTCCCTCTCCCTCACAATACCAGAGCTCTGGAGATCTCAGTCTTTTCCACTGAAAAGAAGCAGTTGTGCAGGGACTGGAGGAACAAGAGGAGCCCCAGATTTTGTTAGAGAATAACCTGAGTAATGAGTAACTCTCACATCTTCCCAGAAGAGGTTTTAGACACAGAGTGAACAGCATAGAGGGGAAGAAGGTGTCCCTGAAGACCCAGTCAATTAATATTTCAATACAACTATTCCTTTTTACCAGAACTCCACTGCTTGCTTTTTACCAGAAATATCCCCAGAGACTTATTTGCTTTCTGTTTCCTAATTAACTTGTATTAATTTTTCCTCTGCTTCTACGTGACTTTGAGGACAGACTCAAAATCAGATTTACCTCCTCCCTTGCACCGCCGAGGTGTGTCACTCTTGGCAGAAGGCAGCACAGTGCCCGTCAAAGCCATGTCCTATGAAGACCTGGATCTGAAGGAGACACCGGTCCCAGGGATTTGCTTCTGCACTGATCACACTCAGCTTGGCACTCCCCTGCATCCCAGTGTCCATTGTGGAGAGTGAAAGAGTATTAAAATGAATAGTCATTCCCTCTTTTGCACCCCCAGCCTGCAACAACAGATATATTAATTACAAGTGTAACCATTTTATTGCATTAAATGGTGGCAAAAGTGGCTTATTTCACTGGGCTTTCCTGCAGCCTCTTGCATCTAAATGTGGCACTACATGGCATAAATGGACCATGTGTATTCATCTCTTCCAAATCCACAGTGGGTGACTTGTACTTGAAGAGATCACAGTTTACAGCATTAACACAGCCTGGATTCAGCAGGGCTCTTCAGTTCTCTGCTGTATTTACCTTTCTGTGATTAAGTACCTCATTACACAGTCGGTGCTAACAGCCAGGGGATGAAATCCAGCGCTGCCACCAGTAAGGGGTTGTTCTGCTCAGGTGGAAGAGGTCTGAGCTTGACTTTACACCTGGTTTCCACAGTGATTTGCTAAGAGGAGACAGATGGGCTGCATGCTGTCAGAGGACACCACTGTTAGTGTTCATGCAGTGCCAGTTTGGCTACAGAGACATGCAAGGCACAATTTTATGACTGTGTTAGCATTAGATGATGAAAACATCCATCCTGGGGACCATTTTTAGGCAGGGTAAAGACTGGCGCTCAGGGAGAGACCAAACACCATCACCTTTACTGGAATAGAGTGGCAAACATTGTCTTGAAAAACGAGAATGTAACTGTCTCTGCTTGCTCACAAGCAAAGTTTGGCGTCACAGGAGCTAATAACCTCAACAGACTATGGATGAACAAGACCCAGAGGAAGGAGAGGGTTAACAGGTATTCTGTAGTGCCTGAAATGGACACAGGACAAAAAAACAGACAAACAACCAGAAAATACCAGACACCAGGTCTTTTCCACTCCTCTACCCCAGGCTACCACATTATGATATCCATATGTGTGTATGTACAGCCAGGGTCATTGTATTGTCTACTCTTTTATATGGGTCTGAATCGTCACCTGCGTCTCCTCGAACGCTTCCATCAGCGCTGCCTCTGCACCATCCTAAACATCCACTGGTCTGACTATGTGCCCAATGTGTCTGTCCTTGAACAGGCAGCAGTCACCAGTATTGAGGCCATGCTGCTGAGAACGCAGCTGCGCTGGGCAGGGCACGTCTCCAGGATGGAGGATCATCGCCTCCCTAAGATCGTGCTCCATGGTGAACTTGCCACTGGCTGCTGCAAGAGAGGAGCCCCAAAGAGGAGATACAAGGACTCCCTGAAACAACACCTCAGCCTTGGCCATATTGACTACCATCAATGGTCCACTCTGGCCTCCAGTCAGGAGGCATGGAGACACACCATCCATACTGCTGCTGATTCCTTTGAGAACACATGCAGAATCAGACTCAAGGAGAAAAGACAACGCAGAAAGAGCCGTGCCTTGCCAACACCGCCCATGGAGACTTTCTGCTGTGCCTTTTGCAACCAGCCTTGCCCATCTCGCATCGGCCTCTTCAGCCACCAGCACGCTTGCAGCAAGCATGGGGAGAGCCCTTCCCAAATCTTCGCTCATGAAACCTAGCCATGATGATGACAGTCAGGGTCAGTACAGAGATGACCTGTGCTCTGGGCTGAGCACCCAAAGCCCCCAGCACCACCACACCAGGGCCCCAGGGTTGGCACTGGCTGAGTCAAAGCAGAGCAAAGGTGCCAATGGCACAGCAAAGCTACCACTGAAAGCTGCAAGTACAAGTTGTCTTTTTCAAGGCAATGCCATTTCAACTTTAACAGGCCAATCTACTCTGAAAAGAAGCACTGAAAACTGGCACTTTCATCCCTCCTGGACATAGTCCTCAGTATCCTCAGCATTGTATTCATAAGTTCGGATAACAAGCCAGCCTGTATTCTCCTGCTACAGCAGACAATGTCTGATTCAACTTCTGTCTCCCATTTCCCCAGGACAAAGCATCACAATCCTCTTTTAAGATAAAGACCACCTGAGCTTTTTCAATAAAACCATATTAAAAAAAAGTCACATTAAAAACCACACACAATCTCACACCATTCTTCCCCTTCGCTTTAAAAAAAAGCGGCAAATAGCAGCTTTTTCCACAAGCCCTTTCCCTTGCTACTTGCTCATGCACATGTAAAAAGATGAGCAGCCATGCCTCAAATAATCCCACTCATATTAAGAGCCTCAGGACAAGCACTAATAAGAAGAAGAGTTACTAAGGTTTATCCACCCCATTCTTGCCCAAATTTGCCCTCTTTGCTTTTCTGAAAGGTCTTTGAGTCTCAAATGTTAAACACAAGCAACATTTCTGACTCTTCCTCAAATCCCACAAGGGAAAATAAATGCCACAGAAAGGTAAACCTTTCATTCACCTAATCCTAAGGACTGAGCAAGTAAAGCAGAGTAAGTTCTTACCTGCCAGGGCCTGGTTCACCTTGCTACGTTTGGACATCTTGACAGGCAGGTTTGGGGTACTGGACAGAGAAAAGAAAAAGGGACAAGTTCAACTGCACAGAACAACCACTACCAAGAAAAGGTGAGAAAACTCCATCCAGAGTGTCAGGGCCCCACATAAATTAACAGGGATTAATTGCCCAGATGAGCCCCAGCTGGGACCTTCACCCATGCACCCTTCTCCCAGTGGTCCAGAGCCAGAGCTCTCTCCTAGGTTTATTTATCTCCAAGATGGGCTTCAGAGCTATGCTGTATGTAGCAGTCTCCAGTCCCACCTCCTCCCAGCTGGATGCTGGGCCTGACTCATCCCTTTCAGGTTCCTCACATACTTGTTTTAGCAGCATTTCCCAAAGCTGGCAGCTGCACCTCAATCAAGTTTGGGATACATGGGGTGCCAGGGTCATACCATGAGCTGGAAGCAGGGGTTGGGAAGGAAAGTGGGAGCAGCAGCATGAGGAGGTCACTAGAGAAGAAAGCAAGCTGGATCCACACAAGCAGAGCAGAAACATCTGAAATCCAACATGCTGGCACAGAGAAGCCACCTACGGACTCCATCTCAGGTGCTTGGGATGGATGAGGCTCATGTACATCAGCTGCAGTTAATACACAGTGATTTCTGACAACTATGTCCAAGAACTCCCCAAAATTACATCAAACCTGGCCAGCTTCTTAGGAATTCAGAGACCAAGACGGTCAAGAGCACAGATCTCATCCACTATTTAGGGGGAACCTTCTGTCCAGCTGGGATGCAAGAGTTGCCACTGCACCACAGTGGTTCCTCCTTTCAGCCTTGCTAAAATCTTTTTCCACATTTCTGTGACAATGATCATAGCTGAAAAGACTTGTGAGTGACATGTGGCTGTCATCCACCCTCCCATGAGGGAAGCATCCCCACTTCTCCCCTCTCCTACCTGCCAAAGGTTGGAATGGGCTCCTGCACGTGTGCTGAGCCTCCTGAAGAACCTGAGGCAGGACCCAAGGCTTGGTGCTGCACTGACAAGCTGGCTGAGTGAAACCAGCTTTTCCAGACCCTTATAAAGCTCTTTAGATCTCAGAGGTTTCCCTTCCACCTCTTTCAAAAGCTGTGTTTTCCCTTTCGCTGCCCCCAATTTTGCAATGTCTTCAAATGATGCAACATATTGTTTGGGTACAATTCAAACCCACTGAATAGAGGGCAAATCCTCCACGTGATTTCAAAGGGCTTTGGATCAGATGCCTTCATGACTCTTTTTCTTTCCTGATTCACCCTCTTTGTCACAGCTCTTTCTGAGGTATTTCCCTCCTCCTACTTTATCTCATCCTGTTGCTTCATTTCTGCCCCTGGGATCCTCTTCAGACGATGGCAAGGAGCAGGGCTACACTCCAGCTGCAGACATGGAGGGTATTTGAGGACCAGATAATGAAAAGAGACTTAAGAGAAATGCTCCCTCAAATCACAGAGACACTGGACTTTCCCTCATTTCCTCCTCCAACTGAGCAGCCAAGAAAACAACACAGAGCCTGGGAATCCCCTGCACCCCAGCTGTGACCCTGCATGTGACAAATACACGTGTTGTACAGGCACACCATGACGTGCAGGTGCGTTCACTTCCCCATGGAAGGCAAAAATATAATAAAGCACAAAGCTAAACCTTCTGCTGTGCCAGGAAAGAAGAGGGTGGGGCAGGGGATCCTTCCAAAGAACTGCAGCATAGGGTCATTGCACCGGAGGCTGGAGAAAGCAAACCCAGGGCTGCCCTGGGAAGGAGATCACAGTAACCACCCTCCAAGAAGATGGCAGAGATAATTCTTCACTATTCTTTCCTCATTGTGAGGCTCGAGTTCAAGTCACCCAGGAACTAGAACTTGTCCTGGTTTCAGTTCAGTTAATTTTCTCCCTAGTAGGTTTTGGATTTAGGATGAGAATAATGTTGGTAACACAGAGATGTTTTAGTCATTGCTGAGCAGTGTTTATACTAAGTCAAGACCTTTTCTGCTCCTCACCCCACCTCACCACCGAGGAGGCTGAGGAAGGGCACAAGAAGCTGGGAGGGGACACAGGTGGGACAGCTGACCCCAAGGGACTCATGGAATATTCCAGATCATATTATATCATGCTTAGCATAGAAACCTGGGGGAAAACTGCTGCTAGTCAGTGGGTGTGAGCAATTGTATTGTGCATCACTGTTTTGTACATTTTAATTATTTTATCATCATTATTACTATTTTCCTTCCCTCTTCTGTCCTGTTAAACTGCCTTTATTTCAATGCACAATTTTTATTTGGTTCTTCCAATTCTCTCCCCCATCCCAGTGCGGGAGGAGGGAATAAGCAAGGGGCTGTGTAGTGTTCAGCTGTTTGCTGGGCTAAACCTCCACAGAAGTGAGAGGAGCCCTCGAAATTTCCTAAAGGAAACATAGAAGCAGATGATGTCTTTGCAAGTGATCAAGTTTGGGAAGCTGGGAGCACGCTGCAGATAAATTACTGTCCATAAGCCAGGAAACAGTTGCTCATCAGTGCTGTAAAGGCAAAATGCGTCCGCTTTGACTGCTGGAAGCTTTAAGCCAACTGATGTGATGATGGAGGAATCAAACAGTTCTCATTTCAGGAAATACACACATCCAGTCAGCAGCATCCCAGCTAACAGCACCATGGGATGTGCTGACCCATCCGCTCGGCAGCGTGGGACCACACCAGCACAGCTGTCATGCTCCCTGATTTCTGTTACAACTGCAGAAAGCCCAAAGGCTGATAAAATCAAGGGAAATCCACACTGCTTTGAGGTCCCACAACACTGCCCGAGCAGGTCTGCAGCCACAGTGTGTGGGAGGAAGTGTTGTCATGCCACAGAAGGTGCGTAAATGCTACTCAGAGCCTATGCTGGGTTTGAAGTGGGGTTTTTGGAGGAGGAAGGGGAAGAGGTAACAAGGAAGGATATTGCTATTGTAGTGTAACATGGGCTGTGCCTCCGATCCAAGAGGAGCACAAACAGACAGACATATTTAATCCACCAGCTCAGATTCAGGTATCTCCAGCACTGTCATACGAGCACTGGCTTTCAGGGAGACAGCTGGAGCCAGGCTAGGCTGAGATCCTGCTGACTTACTGAAAACAGGCTTAGTTAGGAGAAAACTTGATGCAGGCAGCCTGGTGGGGGTCTTGGGTAAGGGAGTTATGGAGGGCATCAGTGCTAGAGCAAGCATTGCAGTGTGGAGAGATAAGAGGGATCCACTGAGGCACCTGCTCATGCTGCCTCTGCTGCCCAAGATTTGTAGCCAGGCAGCGCCTTTGACTCCCAGCCAAGCCTTCAGGCTGGGCTTGCAACACCTGCAAGTCAACACCTGAATTCTCTGAATGTTTCCTCCTTCCTGGCTCAACTTTGTCCTGCTGTTCGCTGCAGCTCCTGCTCTCCTGCTGCTCTGCATGCTGAAGGTTACAAAGTGTAACAGGGATCACCAGGTTCCAAATAAAGGGATGCAAAATATGACACTGTTCTCAGAGCTTCAGCAAGAAGAGATTGTTAAGATGTCCCACCACCGGTTCCCAGGCAGTCTGCTATGGGAGACAGACAGAGGAGACTGATATTTCAGCATGACAAAACCACTCGCTTTCCCAGAATTTCTAGATTCAGAAACACCAGTGAGACAGCAAAGCACAAGGCCAGCAAGGAAGGGTGTCAACTGTCAACAGCTTGGAATGCAGGGCTGCTGCCACTTCAAACACTGGATGGCCAGGTTTGAGCTGAACATCATCTGAGCCACACATACACAATATCCTAATGGAGCAGAACTGGGAAAGCCTGTAAAGCACTCACCCTCTCCACCTGATAATAGCCCTTTCTTCCTTCATCTCCCCCTGCACACAACCAGCAAGCCACGTATCTCTGTGTCATGGCATCTTTGTAGCCCTCTGGGCAACAGCCAACACATCTCACAGATCACGGCCACAGACAGCCCTGCCTCACACTAACACCAAGTGCTACACAACACCCGAAGGTCCAACCCCCTTCCCAGGGTTCACCAACACTAATGAACACACAACAGTGTCTCCGCTTCCTTTCTTCTCAAGAAGAGGCCAAAACCCAGAGTGAGTGTCTCTAAAGAAGCACCTTCAGGTGCACTGCACACATGTGGCTACATGGATCTGTGTTTCTGCTCCCGGCACCAAGCAGAGGAGATTCCCCTGCTCCCACTCAGGAAGAGCACCCACACTGTGGCAGAACCACAGCGGTTAACAGGGCTGCAGGACAAGTCATGATGGGCCCAGCTGAACCAGCACCAGGAGAGCCCCTCCCCACCCTCTGAAGAGCTTTTGGGAATGCCTATGGACAAAGCTGGAAGATGCGAAGGAGAAGAGAGAAAAGCCCTGCTCAGGTTATGGTCTCTCCTTATCCTACAGCTGTGGGTTGCTCCTTTGGGGAGGTTTAGGGGTACAGCACCAGATCCCTAATACTGACAGTATTCTTTCCCAGCCCTCAAGACCACCATTCCCCATGCTTTTATACAAAATCCTGCCCCCCTGAGCTGCCTGCTTTATTTGTGGGCACAACCCAGACCAGCAGCCAAAGCCACACAAACTCAGAGGGGCCAGCAGAGCTACAGCAGGGATTTGCCTGGCTGGGACACTAATTAATATCCCCTGGAAGATTGCTTCTTGCAGTCGCTTATATACAAGCATATATATAAGCAGGACACTCCTTACTGTGTTTCAGGAGCGCTCTACTCTGTAATTAGCCAGCACAGTGCAGGTAACAGGGTAGCTCTTGCCCCAGGGACGGATGCTTTCCCAAGTGGAGTGGGAAGGATCCTGCCAGGGGATGGCTGGGATGCTGGGGAGCTGACCCCTGCTTCCCAGATACGATTAACAGGGCTAGAAAAAGGACAAAACCCTTGCCATGGCACATTCCATCTGCAAATTCCAGCGCTGCCTCTGAGAAAGGCCAGATTCATTAACTGTGTTTAATACACGGGAGGAAACTAATGCACCAAGCAGCAAAATAACTTGCTGACATGTATTTAACACATTAGCAGCAGAGCCAAGGATATTAGCATCTAGTTAAGCCTTGGCACTCTTCTCTGGGTTTTCCCTCTTTGACCCTCTTGAGAGCAGGAGGAAATTAAACCTGCATTTTGCAGGGCCGGAGCCCAGCCTGCTCTCACACAGCATCCACCCTCCAGCAAGGAGGAAATACATTTAATAACCATCAGTGCCACGGGAGCCCAGGCATGCCTGTGCTAACAGCCCCTTCTGGGGGCTCTCCCTCCCTGCCTGCTAGAAAGAACTGTCACAGCCACCCAGGGAGTCAGGCAGCTTTCCAGGATGAACTGCACCTCTTTCTCAGCCCTGCAGGACAGAGGTTTAGTTCAGTGCTGCCATTTTAAGCTGTGTTTTCTGAAGAAACTGGGTGTACACAATTCCACTGTCTTTCAAGACTCTCCCAACCAGCTTTTGAGCTCATCTGCCAGTTGAAGCTCAGCTCCAACAGGTAGCTGGGTCATTCCTAGAAGATTGTGAAGATAAGCAGTTTTGTAAAAGCAAGCAGTCTGTCAGGGCGGCTTTGGAGCCAAAGGCTGGGGGTGATCACTACACAACCTTTATTGGACACAAGAGGATCTCCCGTGGCCCACTGCTCATGTCCCTTTGGCCTCTGAGCATGGGCCAGCACAGGAATTGCACATCACAGCTAAGGGGAGTGAGCAATGCTGTACACTGGACACAGACAGAAACACTTGGTGGAATAATTAGTGCAAGATAATTAGTCACAAAGGCTGGACTACTGGGTGATGCAGGACAGCAACTGTGAGGGAAGGGGAACTAACCACCATGCCATGTTCAGCTGAGGGGAAAAGACAAGGAACCCATGGGATACGATAACCCAGGAATGTTCTGGGCTTAGGAATTAAATGAAACACATTGTTAGAGCTTGCTACTCAGATTTCCCCTAATTCATAGAAATTAAAGGATTTTCTGCTGAACATGGGTTTCACAAGCCCAAGACTGTAACTCCAGCTAGGAGCAATTACACCCACTCAGTGGCATTTCCGACTCAACCCCAGCAAAGGGGCGACAGGGAAAAGCCATCCTGAGCTGTCAGCAGGGGATGAAAAAGTCCCTTTCACATACCGCATGCTACTGGAAGATGGAGATTGTCCCCCTGAGTGTACTTGTCTGTCAGGGACAAAGGACAGTGTCCCTGGCAAAACTAATCCCAAAGGACAGGAGATCACATCCCAAGGGGTCAGACAGCTGCCAGCCAGGGGAGAAGGGCTCAGCTGAGATGTGGGTTTTACAGAGGGTGCCTGTCACACAGGTCTGACAGCACACACATGCTCCCTTTCCAGGTAACCAAAGAGCTGCCACCTGCCCTGCGTGGATGTCCTGCTGTCCCCAGCACAGATTCAACCATACAATCCCTTTGAAACGAGAGCAAGGCCCAAAGACATCCTATTTTGGTTAAGGAAGGCCCAAAAACATCCTATTTCGATTGAAAGTACTTTGCTCCATCAAATCATTTACTGCTTCGCCAGTGCTAAGGAATGTAAACCCTGACTGCTTGTTCTGTCCTGCTGATGGAATCAAGGAGAAGATGATACCCACTTACATTCTGACCAACTTAGTGGTCATAAACAAAGATAAGGTGGCCATTGGAAGGGCTATGAATCAAGGAGTTTCACAAACCCTAAAAAGTATGTTAACCAGCAAAGAAAGCTGAAAAGTTCAGTGTGAGGAAGAAGAGAAGACGACCCCTGGAATGAGGCTGAAGACCGGAACGACCACCTGAAAGTTGTGCCAAGAGAAGACTCTCGAAGATCTGCCTCAAGCCACGCCTACATCCTGCCTTAATGCCACCTGTTATGAATATGATAATTAGATGTCAAAACTGCATGAATATGTATGTTAAGGTGTTGAAATCTTGAATGAAATTGTATTAATTGCTTTATTTTTGCTGAAAACAATAAGCGAGTTTGTGCAGTGCAGACTGCCTTGCTTCCCAACATTGGCTAATAAATACCTTGCTGCTAAAAGATCCAAAACTCTCTTAGCAGCTTCTTTTAACCCGAGGTTTTTCAGCATCATCTTCACATCCCTCAGAAAGGCTGGCTTGGGCAGGGATGACTGCAGGACACCCTCCATCTCACCCCCTGCACAGCACAACCAGCTGACCTGAAAAACAGGTTGAAATAGCCCGATCTCAACCAGCCACAGTATTGCTGGGCGCCTCCAGGTCTTCTCCTGGCCATCCCTCTCCTCCTGGTTGGCACTGCCTGGGCCCAGTTCATGGTGAAGAGCCCATGCCACCCCTCTGTGGGCATCTCTCCCCCATCCTCCCTCCTTCCAGGACAGTCCATCACCCCAGCAGTATCACATAACATACCCAGACCCCAGTTCGCTCCAGACTGGCTTGTGGGACAACTGCTGCAGCATTTAGCTCTTCCTTTTTAATCATCCCACCCCGAGAGTCACTTTGCAAATTGTGCCGAGGCTTTGGGGAAGGATGGGGGCTCCAGGCAATCCCACACACCCTCAGCATCTCCTGAGAGGGGGGGAATTGGGCAGCTTCTTCAGGGGACAGCAAGGGCCTTACTGGGAGCTTCTGCAGGCAGTGCTGAGGTCTGATTTTCAGCCCTACTCAAAGGTGATAGGAACAGAAAAGTATTGTGGACATTCAAGCACCACGAAAAATCCCCAGGTGCAAAAAAACTACCATAAAAAAGACAGTGAGAAAGAAGAACAGGATGTGAACTCATTTCACTCGGATGACCCTGAAGAGGGAAAGTCCTGATACGACATTAAGAAAAATATCTCAAGATTCAGCACCTTGCTTAAAACACAAATGAGATTCAAACTAAACCTCAAACCTCTGTGCTGCATGTAATTAGCCGAATGTGCTTCCAACACTCTGCTAGATCTCTTATCGCTTTACTTACATTGGGGTAGCTTGGACAGGTAAGTCAGCCCTGGCAAGTTCCCCTGTAGTTTCTCAGGGGCTCATACAGTGGTTCAGCAGCTGGATTATTCCCAGTAAAGTGAGTGTAAGGCTCTGCACACTTCCAGCCACTCACAAACAGAGGGAGCAGTCAGCCAGCCCTCGCTTGGTCAGATGCTCAGTGCCAGCACTGCCACAGACAGATCTCAGAGACCTTTGCCAGCAAGGGCCTGTGCACAGATGATCTGAGATCCTGAAAGTGGGATGACCAACCATGGTTTGCCCCAGCAGCCCATGCCATGGTGAGAAGTTGAGCTGTCAGACCACAAGCCTCTGATTTTCATTTTGCTGGCAGCAGCCCAAAGGCCTGAAGAGAGTGGAATCCTTCCTCACACATCAGTAAGGTACAAACAGAGCCTTCCTTCAGGTGCAGCTGCACAGTGATGAGAACTGAAATCCAGGGCTGTAAGATGCATGCCAGTTTCAGACCGGTCAGAGAAGAGCCATGGTGGAAATGGATCCAGTGGCATTTCTGCTCTGCATCAGCATTTAGCCTGACAGCCCTAACACTTGATTTTGGCAGAGAACTCATAAGGTCTCAGCCACATACAAAGGATCTTGTGGTCCCTCCTTGAAGGTGAAGAGCTTTGAACACAGAGCTGAGTTCCACTCTATGTTTCCTGCCTAATCTGAATTAAATAAAGGTGTTTACAAATACCTTTTTCATTCACTCAGTCCTTCTCAAAGTTGTTTTTAAGCTTAACCTGAAATACCACAGATCACTATTCATTTTCTCCAACTGTAAGAATCTCAACCTGCCTGATTTCTCCAGTGGTTCAGAGAGACTGCTAGACAGGGAGGACTATATTTCAAGTGGGGAAAAAAATAAGAAGCGGAAAGCAGAGGAGAAGCCTTTTCACCCACTGCACTGGAAACACAGGCACAAAACTCTCTCTCTTGGGGAGAAAACTCTTGTAAAGTCCTCTGGGACAGAGAGGCTTCTATATAAGGCAGACCTGAGCACAGCGGATCTCTTGGACACATTAAGGTGAATTAGGGTCTGTACCTGACTCCGTTAGATGCAGACAGTCCTGTGCTGGGGCCCCCCACCTGAGAGAAAGCCAAGGTGCTCTGTGCATTGAGTCTTGGTGTAGACCTTGCTCCAGTCAAAGTCGGCTTGTTATAGGGCACGAAGCCAACGCTGGAAGAACTTACTGACGTTGTCCTACCGGAAACCTGATGCGTAGTGGAAGAGTTGGGAAAGTTTGTCATGGAGTGGCGGTAGCGTGTGGTGATGGGACCAGTCCCGCTGTTGGGGCAGCACTGCTGGCAAGAACAACCCACCCCCGTGTGAAGGGGTGATGGGGAGGTCGTCACCGGGTACGGGGTGTCCAAGCGCCTCTGAACGCTGCGGCGGAACCTCGTGGTCTTGTTGGTCTGGACTTGAGCCACAAAGTCAACTTCGTAGTTGTAGCCCAAGGGTCCGAGATCTACTCGCTGGTGGTTGGTGGCACAGGCTTGCTCCAGGAACACGCAGATGTTCATCTCATATGGGGACCACCCGCCTTCATCATTCTGCCACTCCCAGATGATGCCCTGCCCAGCAGCAGAGTCCCCTGGGAAGACGTGCCGGCGGACCGCCCGCATCGTCCCTGTGTGAGGAGAGGGGGGAAAAGAAGCAGAATCATTCTGAGGGCAGAGACTTAAGGAGGCAGTTGTCTCAGGGATTCATTTCTGCACAGATTTGCAGTGTCCACATGATGGTGGCCTTCCTCACCCCTCCCTCAAAAGGGGCACTAACAGACCTTGCCCTCCCGACAGGGCTGGGTTTGGTAATGAAGCTTAAGAGAAACGCAATACCCTGAGATCCCTGTCCCTCTGCCAAATCTGATTGTGAGCTGGCAACAGGTTCAAAAGCTGCTGGGAGGAAGGGTGGGAAAGGAGGGAAGGAGAGAGGATGCAGACGCAGACACACCCGAGCACAAAGGCACAGTGAACACATACGCCTCCCTGACATTAAAAGAAAAAAAAGTGAAAAAAAAAACAAGAAGTGAAAAAAAACCCAACCATCAAGCTGAGGCACAGATCTGGTTAAAAAAATCCCAAACTCCCACAGCCTCGACAACAGAGTAACTATAGACACACGGCACCATCAGGAAGTGCTTTGCAGGAGCACTTGAGGGGTTGAACACCCACTTTGCTACACAAAGGTCCAGACAATTTTGGTCTTGGAAGAGTGGGTGAAGTCCCACAGGGGCAAGGGCGAGGACTTTGGAGAAGGGACAGACAGGGCCAGCTTCTATAGGCTCCTGACTGCTGGGAGATAGAGAAAGACTAGACAGGAGAAGGTAATGAAGTAACTTCAAGAGAGCAGCTTTTCAGACAAAGGGAGAGAAATGACAGCGACAGCAAGAGCTCGAACTCCTGGAAGTCTGGCTCTCCAGGATGACTTCACTCCTGGATACTTTATCCCTGTCTTCAAAAAAGCCCAATGAGAGGGAGGAAAGCCACACGACAGGACAAAAGCTCTGCAACCTCTGCAAAAATGGGTTCCTGCAGCAGGGTCAAAACTTCTGCTGCTGTGAAAACCCTCAGCAGCACTCCGTATGGAGAATGAGGAGTGGGAAACACCACAGGGCAAACAAGTCTGGGGATGCCGGAAGGAGGGGGTGAATAAGGCATCAAGGAGTTGTTATGACACAGAAGGATTTCAAAGAACAGAACCGAAAGGAAAAAACCTAAACAAAGCCTCTGAAGAGGTCATGAGAGTTACAGCACTACGCTCCAGGAACCCAGGTGAAAACAGGCACATCTACAAATATCCACAGCTAAATCCTGAGGTGAACTGCCCCAGGATAACACTGGTGACTTTGTGGGGTGACGGCAATCCAGGCAACTTTCACTCCCAACAAGCACATCCCAAGGAATAGGGAGGACAGCCCACGTGGGACTTCACACTGCCAAAACTCCACTGCTGCCTGTGTTGAGACTCTGGCTGGCTGAATGCTGGATTGAGGATCTTTGCCTCACCCTGCTGTTATTTCTACCCAATGGTATTGGGATACTGTGGAAACTACTCCAAGGTGACCTTCCCCACCTGGAATCAATGTCTTAGTGGCAAGGCAGATGAAACAGCCAAAAGCAAACTCTAGCAATGACTGCTCCTACCCAGCAAGTCCTGCCAAGTTTGAGAAACACAAACCCATGGCCTCAAAAGGTGGGTAACTTTGGGGATGAACTCCCGAGCAGGAGGAGGACTGGGGATGAGACTGGGCTGGGAATGAGACGGTGAGACAAGCACTGCATTTAGAGGTAAGTGCAGGGAACCTGCTCCCAGAAAAAGGGGACTACCATGAGTAAAGCAAGATGACGAAAATCCAGGAGGACACATCTCACAGATTAGCAAGGCTGACACTGCTCCAATGGCAGCTCAGGAGGTAAAAGCAGCACAGAGAAGACTCCAGGAGTTTGCATGCAACCTGTTTTTGTAACACTCCCAGACAGCAGCAGGGACAGCTTTTAGGAGTCAACAAGACCAAAGCCATGCACTGGGAAAACAGCCCCCTTTCCCTGGGGCTGGCAGGGAAACTGGCATTCCTCTCCGGGGTGGGCAAACAGCTGTGGTGAGAGGACAACTCCTGCTGCTTCCTTGCACTGACTCCCAGCTAATCTGCCTCGACCAGCAGCTGAAACCCACAGCTAATCCTGCCCACAGGATCCCCCCGCACAGCTGTCATTCCCTGCTGGTGGGGACGCTGCACCCGTTAACACTGGCTTCCTGTTATTCTCCCTGGCTTCCTTTGAAGAGCCTGTTTATCTGTCTAATAGCTAATGAGCAGAATACAACAGCCTATTTTTTGCACTGTTCAAAGATTTTTCATGGGCATGTTTCCTGCAGAGATCCTTTTCTCCAGTCCATGACAAAGTTCAGCTGGTGGCTCGCTCAAAAAGGTTTGTGTTTAAGGCAGAGCCTTGCAGAGAGGAAAAGCTTTGCTTCGAACTGGGTCATGGAAAGGGAATATGAGAGCATTTCCAACAGTCACGTTGCAGAGCACACAGGTGTTAATGGAGGGAGGCTCACAGCCCTGGCCCCTTTGATCAGCATCCCTTTGGATCAGTGGGAAACACTACAGGATAACTGTGGAGCAGAATTAGCCTTTTTGTTATTAACAGTTCAAACTCATATATAACACAAGGAAAGATGAGATCATACCAGCTAACACAGTTTACAAAACTGTACTGGGCTGTCCCCCAGATATGACCAACTCTGAACCACCCTGCAATGGATAATGTCCACTGGCTGTTTTGAGATCTTCCACAAGGCTCTAGAGAGATACTTTAAGGAGAAACAGCTGCACTCATGGAAAAGAATGTCCCATTTACACTGGGAGGCATCTTTTACCCTCCCACAGGCTCCCTGCTCATCTTCACCAAAAAGCTTGGAACTGCTGCCCACAAGTTGGAGCAGTAGCTGAGAGGGCAAGAAGCTGGAAGGCTCCTTCACAGGTTTGGAAGGAAAAAACAGAAAAGAAACAGCAGCTGGTGCCAGCTCTGGTGGTCCATATTGTACTGCTCTAAGCCACAGCCTCAGCTGGGCTTCCAGGTCCTCAAACAGGCCATGCTGAGCACACCTGCCCTGGCAACCAGCTAAGAAAGCTCCTCACCTCACCCAGGACACTGCTAGAAAAACTAACCCTAAGGTCACAAAGTCAGAATAAAACCAGAAATGCAGCTGTGATGCCCTAATTTGCTCCAACCACTTCCCTTTCCTGTCAGAACTGGCTGATCGTGCAGTTGATTCAAAATATTGCTCGCTTACTGCTTCAGCTGGCAAGAAACCAGCACTGGGGTGATGCTCAACTGCCTTCTGGGGTGATGGGAGAGGTGTTGGCAAAGGGGAAACTGATGGATGGAAAAATTTTCCAAAGCAGTCATTCATTCGGGGTGTGTAATTTGGGATCTCCCTGGATTTTCCAGGGATGAAGTGCATGCATTCCATCCCTGCCCCTTTTCTAAGCTCCAGCTGCTCAGCACATCTGGAGCAAAAGAGTGTAGGAGCCATCTCAGAAAATTCTGAGCTGTACCTCCAGTGAGCCCAGGAGAGAGGAAAATGAAAATCAGGTCTCAATCCTGCTATTAAGCCCATCCCTTCCTCCCTGGGAGGAAGCAAGCCAGGCTCACACAGCACAAGTGCAGAGAATATTCTGCTGCAGCATTTCGATGTTGTGTGGGGGCTGCAGGCTCTCACAAGCAGCCTGTGTGGGGCAGCATGCCAAGGTAAAGCAGCTGGCACTCCAGTTCCAGAGGGAACAAGGGATTCAAGCAGGAGGGTAGGAATCATAAAAAGGCCTTTTTTACTCAAGTGGTCTTGAATGGTTGTGGGTGGGGGGAGTTTCCAGCTCTGCAAGCTCTGGCTCACAAGCTTTGAGCTCTGGGGGTCCTGTGATGATGTTCCTTAAGAGATCCCTGCTGCCTGCACACAGCTTCACAGATTTTCCCGGATTGGGCAGCAGACAGCATCGGGAGAGCAGCAGATGCGCCACCGCTCAAAGAACTGCCCAGCATGGCAGCAGACAGCACAGCTTTGTAGGGCTGTCCCACAAAGGAGGCCCCACCTGCACTCCAGCACCCCAGCAAAACCTCAGCACGGGCAGGGAGGCTCCCTTACCTGTATCCTGCCGGAACTGCGTCAAGCTTGGAATGTCGATGACGTAGGGTGCCAAGACGGGATCCGCACGTCCCAAAGGGATGCTGCTGACAAGCCCCGAGCCCGAACGTCGGCCCTTCTGCTGAGAGGCCTGAATAACCTGCTCAATGTAGCTGCAGACGTTCCCTCGGTATGGCCTCCACCTGCCAAATTCATCCTGCCATTCCCACACTGCCACTGCCGTGGAGTTGCTGCTGTGCCCTGGGGCAGAACCGGGGAGTCCGGATGGCCCGGCTGAACTGCCTCCCGTGCCCTGAGCTGCTGCCATGTTCTGCCCTGAGGTCTGGGCACAACTGGAAGTGGCAGCTGCGCTGGCTGCCTTACACCATTTTCTCCTGAGGACCTGCAGCAAGAAACAAAGAGAGCACACAGAGCTGAGTATGATGTCCCAAATCCCTTCATCTTCCATCCATACCACACCAGCCATTTGAGAGGGAAACAAGCTCTGACTTTCACAAAGGATGTTCACTGTGCATTTAGGAGAATACAGAGCAGCAGACTGGTCCCAAAACCCTCTGGCTGAGGGTGAGTGAGGTACCACCACCCACTCCCTGCCAAAGCTGACAACTCTTGCTCATTTTGTGGCATCAAACACCACCCAAGTCACCACAAATCTGTACCAAACCATTCCCGAGCCACTGCTGATCCATGTCAGGCAGACCTGCAAGCCCTGACCGAGTTCAGACAGACACTCATTAGCCAGGAATGTGCCAAGGCACACAGCCACTCTGCTGCCCTCCCCATCCATGCTCAGCACCTCTCCTGGCACTGCTGTGCTCTGACCAACCCAATGTGAGCTGCCAAATGCTCCCCAGATGCTTGTGCACAGGAATGGCTTGGTTACACAAGTGGTTCTCTGACTCTTCTCACTGATCTGAGCTCCAGGGCTACACCATCAGTTCCGTTCAGGCTTCTGACCACTTAGCTTTGATCCAGGATCAGTCCCATGATTCTTTCTGTGCAGCATCAGACGTGCACACAAAGTCAGAAGACAATTCTTCATGCACAGTTGGCAAATCATAGCACACATACTTTTTTAATCAAGGTTGATTCCAGCAAAAAGTGGATGGGAAGGAGTAGAGGAACACTAGGAGGAACACAGAGTGCAATAAACAGCCTGGGCTGAGGGCAGTGATCTGGCAGGTCCTCAAGATCACATCTAGCTCTAGCTTCACAGGTTGGAAAACAAGGAACTCTTGAAACAAGGGATAATCTGCATCAAAGACTCAAGTCAGAGACTCAAGCCCTTAAGAGATGATTTGAGGAAGAATAGAGAATGGGGTAGGAGCCCTAATACATCCAGATAAAGACACAAAGGCCAGCGAATAAATTCTACCAACAAGAGGTCACCACTCTCGGCCCCCAAGGGATGTAAAAAAGCAGACCCAAAGCATGGTTACCAAGCTGCCTAAGAGACACAAGCAGTCTGATATTTGGCATTCCTTTTCTGTTGTGTCCTTCCAGGGAATCCTGTCCAGAGCATCTGGACACACATCTGTTCAAATGCTGGACAACGACTTAGAGAACCCCACATTGGTGCTCGTGTGTAGGTGGGTATGGCTGTGAATGACTGAAATTCATTTTGTTTTAAAATAAAGTCGCCTTCTCCTTCCCAAGGTCTCACGTCATTGATTGCTCGCTTAACTCCCAGCAGTCAGCAGGGAGCTGTGAGCTTCCTTCCCATCAAATGGAAAAGTTCAGGTCTCCCAAGAGGCAGAGCAGCAGTGGGTGGCTTCCACTGGAGGATGCCATCTGCACAGAGAATGACATCCCTGCCGGATGGGGGAAGATCCCACGTTCCGTGGAGCGTCCCATCCATCATGCCCATGTGGCTTGTTAGCTCAAAAAAGATTCAGAAGAGCGAGCGCAGAACAGACACACCCACACGTCTGCATTTGTAAGAGGAAAGCAACACTTTCTCCAGGAATTCAGTGTAAATTAGTTCATGAGCTGCTCAGAGATTTTTACACAACACCCCCAGCTCAACTGGTGTTGGTGACAAACTGCTCCCGATCACCAAGACCCAACCCTGGTCTCTGCCACCAATCTTTTCCATGTAATCTGGACCCCCCAAACACACCAAGGACAGTTATTTTACTGCTTGAAACAGCAGATTAGGGTATCAAACCCAACACCTGCCTCTGCCAGTTTGTTTTATGGCAGGTTTCATACCAACACTTCTCCACCTCAGGGACCACCAGCATGTCTGTGCTCAGCTCGGAACAGACTGAGGCAAAGCCAGGTTGCAGAATTTTCTGTCCCACCCACCTGCTATAAGTGCTCTGAACCCCAAATACAGAACCAACACCATTCTTCCCCCCCCAAAGTTGTTGTCCAGTATTCACCAGCACACCCTGCAGACACAAGCAGAGCAGAGGGAGGCTCTGAGGAGGCAGTCGGCAACTCGTTTTCCTTCCTTTCTGAAACACAGCAGCAGGAAAAGGAAATAAAAAGACATCCCAGCAAAAAAAAACCCAACTCCTCCCCATGCCACAGGGATAACACTGGGATAACAGCTGGGTGACAACAGCCTGTTGCTCACCCCTGGGATGGCAGTGATGCTGTGAATCCTGGACCACAGGCAGGGGTGCCCAGGCTAGCTGCACGTGAGCGTCGCGTGCTCTGATGTTCACTTCCCCATCAGACTGGAAAAATATTTCCTGTGCTGGGACTGCTGGTCCAGAGGAGGAGCGAGGGGCGTATTTCAGTCTCCTGCCAGTTCTCGCTGAACTGCGTGAGCCAGCAGCTGTTTGCACGGATTGGGAAGTAAGGAATGCGAAAGTGCCTCAGTTAGCCAAAATTACATGAGTCCCAGAGTTAAGGCAAACAAGAGAAAGAAAAGGCCTGAAGTTGCAGTTCCTGATTCCTCTCTGAGAATTCAGGAGCACACAAATATTAAAAGTTGCTAGATTCACTACCGGACCTGCTCGTAAAGCTTTCAGACCACCTCCTTGTGCTGCCCTATGCATTACACCATAACAGAAAGGGTTTGAGGCAGAGCAGGATGTGGTCTGGGATGTGTCACACATCTCACCGCACATCTTCGCTAAAATCCCATAGACCAGAACACTTCAGCTTGAGCTTTAAAAATGCCTTGAAAAGCTGAAATTCACACCAACCCTAAAAGCTCTGTTTATTCAGCAAACAGTCCTGGCTCCAGTCAAAAATCCTATGGCCTATCTTGCCCCAAGTGAAAACAAAACCTTGTGCAAACTTAAATACTCCGGCCAGCTGCCCTTCACTTAGGAGGTAATTTGTACCGTCGGCTCAGAGCTTGAGTTTGGATTTGTTTGATTGGAATTTTAGACCCAGCACAACCTCTGAAACATCTGCCCATATGGCTTTAATCAGGGACTTGGACAGGAGAAGAATTGGGTGCATTTCAGCTGTGTTTCCCAACAGCTCCACTCCCTGCTCCTCAAACTCCAGCAAATGGTGATGAGGAAGCAGAGGAAAGGGAACTAAAGCCTTTGAAAGCCGTGTTTAATTCTGTTCTACTTCCAGAAAGAAAAATTTTCTTTTGCCTTAAATGCAGGATTTTAAAATTCACGGGTATGAGAATGGTTTCTAAAAATGCCAAGTCCCTTTTTAAGTTTCAGAACTGAAACTGCCAGCGCTGATAGAGGTTTAAACGAAATGTGAGCTGGAAATGAAAAGGAGTCTCAGGAGCCCTTTAGCTGAGCTAAATTAAAAATAAAAACCACCAGATTGGTAGAAGAGAGACTTTTCAGCAGGTTGCTCAGTGAAGAGGGTGTCCGGGAAGGATTTGTTAATACCACTTCGAGATACAGGACTGGGAGGACAACAAAGATCCCATGGGAAGAGATTACACAGGGATTAGGAAAGCACATAAAGCACACGGAGGCCACAGAGCTGCAGTAAGATGTGACCCTGTGCAGGGTGCATGACCAGCGCAGCTTTAGAGGTGCCCCGGGCACCCCTAACCCCAAACCACCAGCCAGAGCCCCCACAGCCCCTCACACCAGCTGAGCTGCACTTCTGGGTGCAGCACAACCCGAGCTGTGAACAGTGATGCAACAGGGTTGGAAGCTCTTGCCAGGTAACTCATACCTAAACAAACCTATCCCCACGGGAGCACCCAGCTCCAATTAGCAGCAACCAAAGAGTAAGAACAGAGTACGGCTGCAGAGAGGGGATCACAGCAATAACTGCAAGCAGAGAGTGATCAGTCCTGCCCTCTCCCAGCCTCTGCTGATCCTCATGGCAGAAGGTGGCTGGATTGACAACTAAAAGAAAAGAAGAAATAAACCCTGCTACTCCAAACCTGGACTGCTTCCACTCAAAACAAGCTCCAAGAGAGTTCCCTTCAGAGGGGGAAAACAGAGACGGCAACTGAGGCGGAAACAAACCGTTTGCCTGTCAGCTAAGCAGAGGGTTGATTTTGGGCACGGATGAACAGGAAAGCTGAGGCAGCGAGAGGAAGGAAGATACACCTGGACACGGGAACACACCAAACTCTGCGTCCAGCCCATGCACTCCAGGGTCCTTCTGGGCACCGAGAAGCGTTATTTATTTGTGGGGAGACCCTCGCCTGGTGGGGTGCCTGGCACGACCCAGAGGGCTCCTCCAGCTCCCCAAGGGCTTCGGTCCCCAGCAGGAGCTGCTGGAGCGCCGGGAAGGGCCGAGCCCGNCGGGGAGCTCCGCCGGGGCCACTCGGGGGGCGGGAGCGGCGATGGGGCCGGGGCTGGGGGCAGAGAAGAAATTTCCCCGCTCCGGGCCGTGTCCCGCTCCGACGGGCCGGGCTTGGGGCGGCCGCAACGGCCCAGGGAGGCCCCTCAGGAGCGGCCCGGGCGGAGCAGGCCAGGGAAGGGAAAGGGGTGCCCAGCCGGGGG
>VWZG01011023.1:0-12438 GCA_013396735.1 Grallaria varia | reverse complement strand
CCCGGTGCCCTCAGGCCGATCATTCCCACCCAGCGGTGCCCTCCCCCCGCCCCGTTGCCCTCAGGCCGATCATTCCCACCCAGCGGTGCCCTCCCCCTGCCCCGTTGCCCTCAGGCCGATCGTTCCCACCCAGCGGTGCCCTCCCGCCGCTCGCCCCCGCTCCCTCACCCCGGCCCGGCCGGCGCCGCCGCTCCCCGTTCGCCGTCCCGCCGGTTCTGCGCATGCGCAGGCGCGGCCGCCCGGGGGCGCGTGAGGGGCGGGGCCGGCAGAGGGAGGGATGTGATTGGTGGAGGCGCGAGAGTGAGTGACAGTGAGAGGGAGTGTGTGTGCGATAGCGTGCGACAGTGTGACAGCGATAGTGTGTGTGCGATAGTGTGTGTGACAGTGCGTGTGTGACAGTGTGACAGCGAGAGTGTGTGTGCACTAGTGTGTGACAGTGTGTGACAGTGTGTGGCAGTGTGACAGCGAGAGTATGTGTGTGATAGTGCGTGTGTGGCAGTGTGAGTGACAGCGAGAGTGTGTGTGCACTAGTGTGTGACAGTGTGTGACAGTGTGTGGCAGTGTGACAGCGAGAGTATGTGTGTGATAGTGCGTGTGTGGCAGTGTGAGTGACAGCGAGAGTGTGTGTGCACTAGTGTGTGACAGTGTGTGACAGTGTGTGGCAGTGTGACAGCGAGAGTATGTGTGTGATAGTGCGTGTGTGGCAGTGTGAGTGACAGCGAGAGTGTGTGTGCACTAGTGTGTGACAGTGTGTGACAGTGTGTGGCAGTGTGACAGCGAGAGTATGTGTGTGATAGTGCGTGTGTGGCAGTGTGAGTGACAGCGAGAGTGTGTGTGCACTAGTGTGTGACAGTGTGTGACAGTGTGTGGCAGTGTGACAGCGAGAGTATGTGTGTGATAGTGCGTGTGTGGCAGTGTGAGTGACAGCGAGAGTGTGTGTGCACTAGTGTGTGACAGTGTGTGACAGTGTGTGGCAGTGTGACAGCGAGAGTATGTGTGTGATAGTGCGTGTGTGGCAGTGTGAGTGACAGCGAGAGTGTGTGTGCACTAGTGTGTGACAGTGTGTGACAGTGTGTGGCAGTGTGACAGCGAGAGTATGTGTGTGATAGTGCGTGTGTGGCAGTGTGAGTGACAGCGAGAGTGTGTGTGCACTAGTGTGTGACAGTGTGTGACAGTGTGTGGCAGTGTGACAGCGAGAGTATGTGTGTGATAGTGCGTGTGTGGCAGTGTGAGTGACAGCGAGAGTGTGTGTGCACTAGTGTGTGACAGTGTGTGACAGTGTGTGGCAGTGTGACAGCGAGAGTATGTGTGTGATAGTGCGTGTGTGGCAGTGTGAGTGACAGCGAGAGTGTGTGTGCACTAGTGTGTGACAGTGTGTGACAGTGTGTGGCAGTGTGACAGCGAGAGTATGTGTGTGATAGTGCGTGTGTGGCAGTGTGAGTGACAGCGAGAGTGTGTGTGCACTAGTGTGTGACAGTGTGTGACAGTGTGTGGCAGTGTGACAGCGAGAGTATGTGTGTGATAGTGCGTGTGTGGCAGTGTGAGTGACAGCGAGAGTGTGTGTGCACTAGTGTGTGACAGTGTGTGACAGTGTGTGGCAGTGTGACAGCGAGAGTATGTGTGTGATAGTGCGTGTGTGGCAGTGTGAGTGACAGCGAGAGTGTGTGTGCACTAGTGTGTGACAGTGTGTGACAGTGAGAGTGTGTGCGTGTGCGATAGTGTGTGATAATGTGTGACAGTGTGCGATAGTGTGTGACAGTGTGCGACAGTGTGTGGCAGTGTGACAGCGAGAGTGTGTGTGTGTGTGATAGTGTGCAATGGTGTGTGACAGTGTGTGGCAGTGTAACAGTGAGAATGTGTGTGATAGTGTGTGTGACAGTGCATGTGTGACAGTGTGAGAGACAGCGAGAGTGTGTGTGCAATACTGTGTGACAGTGTGTGACAGTGTGTGACAGTGTGTGACAGTGTGACAGTGAGAGTGTGTGTGCGATAGTGTGTGTAATAGTGCGTGTGTGACAGTGTGAGTTACAGCGAGAGTGAGCGGGAGTGGAGTAGGGAGCGAGTGTGTATGTGAGTGATAGTGTGTGATTGTGTGATAGTGTGCGATACTCTGTGTGTGTGATAGTGTGAATGAGTGACAGTGAGAGTGAACAGGAGTGGAGTAGTGAGTGAGTGTGTGTGTGATAGTGTGTGTGATAGTGTGTGTGTGTGCCATAGCGTGAGTGACAGTGAGAGTGAGTAGGGATGGAAGAGTGAGTGAGTGTGTGTGTGATAGTGTGTAATAGTGTGTCAGAGTGATAGCATGTGATAGTGTGAGTGTGAGTGTGTGAATGCATGTGAGTGTGAGAGTGTGAGAGTGTGTGGTAGTGTGTGACAGTGTGACTGTGATGCTGTGTGATAGTGTAAGTAGTAGTGAGTGTGCGATGGTGTGCATGAGTGTGATGCTGGGTGTGAGTGTGATACTGCCCATGTGAGTGTGAGCATGTGTAATACTGAGTGTGTGAGATATTCTGTGTGTGTGTGTTACTGTGTGTGTGAGGTCACACAGAATCAACTAGGTTGGAAAAGACCTCTGAAATCATCAAATCCCACCTTTGATCCAACGCCACTTTGTCAACGAGACCATGGCACTGAGTGCCACATCCAGTCTCTTCATGAACACCTCCAGGGACAGTGAGTTCACCACCTCCCTGGGCAGCCCATTCCAATGTCTGATCCCACTCTCTTCCTCATGTCCAACCCAAACCTCCCCTGGCACAGCTTAAGACTGTGCCCTCTTATCCTACTGCTGTTTGCCAGCGAGAAGATACCAACACCCATCTCACTACAGCCTCCTTTCGTGGAGCTGTAGAGAATGATAAGGTCTCCCCTGGGCCTCCTGCTCTCCAGGCTGAACAATCTCATCTCCCTCAGCCTCTCCTTACAGGGTTTGTGCTCCAGTTCCTTCCCCACACACGCCAGCACCTGAAAGGCCCCGAACCGGGCATAGCATTCAAGGTGTGGCCTCACCAGTGCTGGTTACAGGAGCAGAATCACTTCCCTGGTCCTGCTGGCCACTGGAGCCAGATCCAGGCTGGATCTATCAGCTACTCCCCATGGCCTGGAGGATTTCATTTACATCCGTGTAAATCCGAAGCAAAACCCTGGAGATGCCTGTTCCTTGTCTGAGCAGGGATGGGGGTGATTAAACACAACCCTGTGCGTGTGCAGACCTCTCCAACAACAGAGTGCTGCTTCCTCCCAGCTGCTGCATCTCCATCACTGCCTTCCAAAATGCGTGCGTTTATTTAGGGATTCCTTTAGTCCTGGAGCACCTTGCAGGGAGCTGGATCACTCTTTCATGCTCTGTTGGAGGTAGGTCAGACCCCACCTGGATTTTTCCCTTGGTGCGTGCAGAAGTCAAAGTCCCACTGGGACACTGGCAGCAACGACCACAGAACCACAGAATCACGTAGGTCGGAAAAAACACTTTAGATCGTCGTGATTCCTTCAAAACCAGGAAGCACTCACCAATCCTTATCAAATGATTAAACCTCCCTGGACTTTACACACAGCAACACTGATCCACCCTTGGCATGATACAACTACTCCCAAAAGCTTATAAATTAAAGGACATTATTCTTGGACTCGAGTTACCGCAAAAGTAGCATAGAGAACCACTTTGTGCTGTAGGAATGGAGAGATATTCTAAAACTCTCCTTCCAGGGTTAAACACACGAGAATCATCTTTACAGAGCTAACATAAGGTTGGTTTTCTGCCCAAAATGTTCAGCACCAAGCACATAACCACAATGGCTCCGGTGAAAACCCTCCGGAGCCTTCCCCCCACAGCTCAGCCTTGTCTGCAAATGCCCGTGGGTTCCCCTGCTCCAGGATGGATGAGGCTGTCACATGCTCGAGTTCAAAATACCCACAAAGTACTAATAATTGCCAAAAGTGATTGATAGCCTGCTTGTAATGTGTCTGCTTAAGCAATACATTTCACATTTACAACTCAGGTGCTTAGGATTCCTGTCTGCTACGGCTGTAATTAGGATCTGGAGAGCAGTGCAAAGTGGGTTTTTTTCCTGAAAAACAGAAAAGAATGCTTTATAAAGCCTTGGCTTGAGCAGACTGTGGGATCCATGTGGTTGCATGGGTGGACAGGTACTGAATATCCTCTGATCCTAAAGAGGAGAAGGTTTCAGGGAGGATGGGGTGGTGAAGAAGGGATTCTATCCAGTCTGGCAGAGCTGCACTGCATGGCTGGGAGACAAAGGGATGCTCCAAGTGAGGAGTCCTGGCTGGTGAGGGAGGGTGGGCGATGCTCCAGGGCTGAAGGATGCTACAGGTAAGGGCCACGGGGTTGGGGAGAGCAGAGGTGCACTGGGTGCAGCTCCTGGGAAAAGTGAAGGGCTGTAACATGGGGATAAATGAGCCAGGAGGTTGGCTGAGATGTGGGAAGAGTCTAGAAGCGCATTGGATTTATTTTGATTTTTATTTTTGAGCAGGGACTTGTGATGTGATCTTACATCAGGGTCCCTAGCAGGCTCTGCCAGGCACAGTGGATGGCTGAGGTACCTCAACTCAGCAATACAAGCACGTTGCTGGCCCTCAGTCACCCTTTTCTCCCCCCTCTCCCTCACTTTTACAGGGGTGCACAGACCTCAAAGTCTTCACTGCCTGCTAAAATATTGGATATTATATTTTATATGATTTTTACCTTATTGATCCACAGATTTTAACACAGTCTATTGGGGGGGTGGTGGTGTGGGTGTTTCAGCTTTATCCTTTATTTCCCATGTTCTTCTTCCCCACACCCTTCTCTGCATGCTTCCCAAATCAGTATGCAAAGCAGGGAGTCCTCCAGCATGGGATCAACTCCTGTCTGATTCATCCACACGCTAGGGTAATCAGTCAAATATTTGCCTTCCCCCTGTTACTTTTCTTGCAGAAGAACTGGAAGGCTGTTGAATTCATTTCTCCATGGCTGCTCCATCTCACTGCTTTTGACTCAAGGTCCTACACTAATGTCTATAAAACCTGATGCTTGAGGCTCTGTTAAATTGCCAGGCTTAGCCTGGTGCTCTGGGGAACAGCCTGGCCACTTAGGAAACTGCCTGTCCAAGCTCTGCTGGGATTGCTGCAGCACTTTGAATTCACAGCCCACTCGATTTCAGATTAATTTCCCCGAGCAGACAAACTCAAAGTGACAGGAATTAGGAAGAAATTCCTCTGCAGGCAGGGGATAATAGGTGAAATTTCATTTCATTTTCCTCTGCAGCAGCTGCTGCTGGTTCTTGCTGGGGACTGATTAGACAAAGCAGGGATGGATCTGGTGTGGGCATCCTGCCCTTGCTGGGTGACCTTGCTCTCTGACACCTGAGATTTACCTGCTGATGTTCCTCATCCCTGCTGGTAGTGGGATGTACCCCATGTGCTCAGCTAAACTCTCTGTATCCCACTGTCTGCCCTCTCCAGGGAAATTAAGGAATCATAACCAGTTAGGGTTGGAAGGGAATTTAAAACTCAGGTCTTTCCACCCCCTGCCATGAGCAGGGACACCTTCCACCAGCCCAGGTTGCTCCAAGCCCCGTCCTACCTGGCTTTGGACACTTCCAGGGATGGGGCAGCCACAGCTTCTCTGCCCAACCCGTGCCAGGGCCTCCCCAACCTCACCATAAAACATTCCTTTGTGATGTCACCTAAATTTGCCCTCTCTCAGTTTAAATCCCTGTCACTTCCCCTGTTATACAGACCTTGGTCAAAAGACTCTCTCCATCTCTGCTAAATCCATCCAGGAAACTCTGGAGCCCTGTCCTCTGGGCTGAGTGCCTGATTCCCCTTCCCTGGCCAGCATCACCTCACCATTAGTGTTAATTATGGCCAGGACTGGTCCTGATTTGCCTTCTGCTGTGCCCACAGCACTGGCAGGACCCTGGGGGTTCCAATGGAGTTTTGCTCTCCCTGCCCAAACCCAGCATCCCTGCCCAGCATCCCTGCCCAAACCCAGAATCCCTCCCCAGACCCAGCATCCCTGCCCAGCATCCCTCCCCAAACCCAACATCCCTCCCCAAACCCAGCATCCCTCCCCAAACCCAACATCCCTCCCCAAACACAGCATCTCTTCCCAAACCCAGCATCCCTCCCTAGATCCAGCATCCCTCCCCAAACCCAGCATCCCTCCCAAACCCAGCATCCCTGTCCAGACCCAGCATCNCCAGCATCCCTCCCCAAACCCAGCATCCCTCCCCAAACCCAGCATCCCTCCCAAATCCAGCATCCCTCCCCAAACCCAGCATCCCTCCCCGAACCCAGCATCCCTCCCCAAACCCAGCATCCCTCCCAAACCCAGCATCCCTGTCCAGACCCAGCATCCCTCCCCAAACCCAGCATCCCTCCCCGAACCCAGCATCCCTGCCCGCCGCCTCAAGCACCTCTCCCTGACGCTGGTTGCCACCTAGTGCACATTCGGCCGCCTGACAGCCCACAAGGTGATCCTTCCCTGCGGAGCTTTCCTGGAACTAAATGGACTCTTAAAGGTCCCTCCAACCCAAGCTGTCCCACGGAGTGTCAGGCTCGGACACGACATCTGCATCCCGCACGAGTTGCTGCCCCAGCAGGCAGCGATGTCCGTCCCGTCTGTCCTGCCAGCCTGCGTGTCCCCGAACAGGTCACCACCCGAACAGGTCACCACCCGAACAGGTCACCACCCGAACAGGTCACCACTTCCCAGTCGCATCCTTGGGCGTGGTTTGGCTTTCTTTGTCTTAATTTAAAAGTACCGAGGCTGCAGCACTTCCACCTCACACCAGCAATGCTGCAGCAGAAATGGGATGCCGGGATTCCCCAGGGCGGGCAGAGGCGCCAGCAAGGGCTGCTCCCAGTGGACACCTCGTATATATATATAAATATATACATACATATATAAACACACACACACGAGCCTGGCGCAGGGTCAGGTTTCCCCCCACGCAGGTAATGGCATGCAGGAAGGGCAGGGAATCAGAGACATACCCTAAAGCTCATGCCCCCAGCGAGTGCCTATTGCGAGGGAAACTCACGGACACCACGAACTGACCAATATGATCAAGGTAATGCCGTTTATTGTTGTGAAAACACCCCTTAAATAACCCAGATAGCTCACGCACTGCACACACACTGCAAACCACCCTGGGACTGGTTAATGCGAATAACACACAACTCTATTGGTGTAAAATAAAGTCCTCGTGATCTCTCTCTGTGACAGTTGTTTTTCAATTCTTCTGCTGCAGCTTCTCTAAGTTTACATTCCTATCCCTGTTAATCTCCACAGAGGCTTCTTAAAAGTAGCTTTTCACTGCAGTCTTAAAGGCCTCGCAGCAGAACTGCATCTAAAATTGCAGGGTCGCTCACATGTCCATTTTCTGCAAGAAATTCCCCAACAAGTGCCCTTGCTGTGACCAGCGTGGGGGCCTGGGGGGATCCAGCTGCCCGTTTTCCATCCCCTCTTTCCCGCTGGGATCCATTCCTGCCCCTGCGCCGGCGCCTGTGGCATGGCTCGGCTGCCCTCCGGAGAGCCTCCTGTCAGCACCGAGTCCTTGGGCTGCTCTTTCTCACCTGGCTGAGGTGGTTTCTGCTGCACGTTGGGCAGGAAGCAGATTAAGGGCAGGAACAAAGGGGATTTTGTCTGGGGAGGGCATGGGTTCCTCTCCCAGAATTCCAGCTTGCTGTGGCTGACTGCAGTGCTGGGGGCTGCCGCTGCCCTTTCCACAGCCCTGCCTCTCCTTCAATGCTTATAAACTGCCAGAAAATACCTTAAAATTAGCCCAGAGGTGTGTTAGGAGCACGGCTCCAGCTGCACCGAGGCAGAGCTCAGGGTCAGGACAGGAAACCAAAAGGCTCTTGGACAGCGTTTACACCTTTCCCTTCTCCCAAGTTACACCTTTCCCTAGGTTACACCTTTCCCTTCTCCTAGGTTACACCTTTCCCTTCTCCCAGGTTACACCTTTCCCTAGGTTACACCTTTCCCTTCTCCCAGGTTACACCTTTCCCTTCTCCTAGGTTACACCTTTCCCTAGGTTACACCTTTCCCTTCTCCTAGGTTACACCTTTCCCTTCTCCCAGGTTACACCTTTCCCTTCTCCTAGGGCTGCTGGACACAGGGTGGTTTGGGGCTGAGAGCTCCTCTCCTGGGACCCCCCATCGCAGGATCCCATCTCTGCTGGTGCCCCACAGCAGCAGGAGGGATGGAGGCAGGAGGGGTGGCTCATACCATTGCAGGTGCAGCATCCTTCAGGTTGGGGCTCCCCAAAGCTCAGGCAGCAGCAGGAAACCCCTGAATACCTGGTGATTTAGTTCAGCAATCAGCAGGGGAATCCTGTCATGCCTTATGAGCCAGCTAATGGCTCACAACAGCAACTGGTGTCCTGAGGAGCAGCTCAGCCTCATACTTCCCTCCTGACAGCAAGAAGATGCCCTTTGTTTCAGCTTATGGCTTTTTTTTGTATGGCACTGGGTTCTTCTTTACATCCCCAAAACATTTCCTGGCCCTGGCACAGCACATACAAACGGGTTTATCTCCCCTCTCTGTATTTTCCCACTGAATTGAAAAGGAAAATCTGTTTTTATTATTATTACATGTTTGGAGGCTCTGTGTTTTCTGCAGATTTGTGACCCGCTGGTTTTCCTCACCTTCCACCCAAGACTGAGCTGCTGCCAGAAAACAGATCTGCTGGAAATGCCACCCGCTGCCATAGGGAGCTGTGGTAGATGCTGCTTGTGGCACATGGCAGATGCTGAGTGGATGTGGGGATGGTCCAGACCCCTCCAGAAGCTGCTCTCCCATGAGCATCATGGATGTCCCTAATTGTTCCCGAGCGTCCCTTGTTGAATAGGCAGCAGCTCCATCCCGAAGCACAAAAAGAGCTTTTTCTCCCCTGGCACACAAGAGAACAGCCTTGCTGTCCTGTGGAATTTTATAATTAGCCTTTCTTATGCTGTGGCTGCTCCTCGAATAAGGCTGGCTGTGTTTCCTTTTCCTCAGAGCAGCCGTAATCCCATAGCCTGACGCCGCCAAGCCACTCGAAGCGCGCGCAGGAACGACGTAGACATGGAAAAGGTCTGAGATGGTGCTCAAGTGGCCAGAGAAATCCTGGACAGGCTGGAAAGCACCTTCAGGCTGCTGACCTTACCCCTGCATGCCCACACCAGGGCAGCTTACGCTCCTGGTCCCCAAAGCCTGGGTGTGGATTGATGCTGGAGCTGAGGATTCCCAGTCTGTGCGCCATGGCAGACAGCCAGGACAGGAGGGAGTTTGTCAAAGTTTAGGCAAAACCGACTTAAAAGGCACCTTTGAAACTTGCACTCATGATCTGGTTAATTAGAACTTTGCTGCAACTGGGGAATAGAAACGCCTAATTGCTAATTACTGAGTCCCTGCAAGGAGGTAATGGCAGAAGTGTTTGGTGACAGTTGTAGCCAAAGCTGGCTTTGTGAGGAGTCAAAAAATGAAACACAGGCATTTTAGGGCGTCAAAGGGTCTGGGCTTTGTGCAGGAGTGAGTAAACAATCCAGCAGCAGGAGCCACAATGCAAATGCTGCCTTTTGTGACAGCAAGAGCAGGGATCCTGTGGCTCATAGGATCAACTTGTTCAAAGCCAAAAACACACCAGGCTCTAAAATTGATGAGAAGCTTAAGGTTTCATAGACTGGGAAACCCAGTATGTTTAGAGCTTCTTCTTCCATGGTCTTCAGGGCTGCCTGAAGCCACATTAACTGGCTTTTACTTGCAGTGATGGCTAAAAGGCCATAAAGGTTAAAAATTATTAAATACATGCCATTCCTTTTAAAATAAAAAGATGTCCCAGTTGGGAGCTGAAGGAGACAATATGAATGTGTAGAGCTGGAGCTGGTGGAGGTGGATGGGAAAGGTTTCCAGCACAGGACATCCCACACTGCAGGCTAAGAGTGCAAGGACGTGGCACTCATTGCAGGCTACGAGTGCAAGGATGTGGCAGGTCCCTCTCATGTCCTCAGCAGAGCTGCCTTGGATGGCCAGGCAGGAAAAATCCTGGAAAAAAAGGACCTCTCAAGGTAACTTCTTTCCAAGGAACAGGCAGGGAGGACCATGGCTTGTCTTAGGAGCAGGTTCACAAATCCCCCAGGAGAAGCAGGAGGTTGGGACCGTCCCCTCCCAGTGCTGGCTCAGCCATTGACAGAAATATTTCCAGCCAGATGGTTATATTGCTGACTTCCTCTCCAGGTGGGCACTCAGACAGCTGAGGAGGGAGGTGGGAAGGAGCTGAAAAGCCCAAATCCCCTGAAAAAAGCTTTTCCCTTCCCCTGAGGCGTAACCCAGGCTCCCAGCACCCAATTTAAGGATGTGTCCCTGCCTGCCTCCCTGAAACCCGAGCCATTCCCTCCCCGCCATGTCTCCTTAGTGGTCTTCCCTCTCTTCCCCTCTCTGTCCTTCTTCTTCCTCTTCTTCTTCCCCCTCCTCCTCCCTCTCTTTCTCCTCTGCTTTTGGAATGATCTGCCCCAGGATGGGATGCAGGGCTGCCATCCTGCTGTAACCCAGCAGCAGCAGCCCCAAAGGTGCACAGAGATGATGGGCTGGACCTGTTCTGTTGATGGATGAGATCCTTTGTCTTCTCTCATCTTTATTTTTTTTTTAAATTTTCTAAACAAGATCTCACCCAAAGAAAACATTCCTTTCTTATCCCCATCACCTCTTACCGGGAATATTAACTTTAATCATTGTTTTTCAATTTCTTAGAACTAACTATCCAGCTCTTCCCTTTATTTCAAAAGAGAATAGATTTTTCTGGCATTTGATACACCCAGCTTTATACTGGAGAGAAATTATCAAACAGGTATGTGCATTTATGATGCTTTCTTTTTTAGGTCAGGGTGGTAATTGCAAATAATGATCTGGCAGGGTGGTGGTGGCTGAAAGACTGTGATTTCTCCGGAAGTTATTTGAATAGCTAAAAAGTGGAAGAAGTGACAAATAGAGAGCGGGGGTTCAGTCAAGCTGTGGCCAAAGGGTACAAAGAGACCAAACGGGACCGAAGGACCGGTGGGGTCTCATGTCCAGGTGGGAGGAGGGAGTTTGCACCGCGGGCAAAGAGCTGGTGGGACACGGTGTGTCTGCTGCGATGTGTTATTTGGGGTGAAAACGGGGACTTCCTGTGCCCCACATTAGAGCCCTGGTCCTCCCCCGCGGGCTTTGCAGCAGCCCCAGCAGGCAGCACTTGGGCAGGATGGGGGTGATGGGGGATTTGCTGCTCCTTCCATGGGGGCTGGTGGTTTTACAGGGCACCTGCCAGCTTGAAGGACCTCGGTTTGAAGGGACTTCCAGAAACTCACATTCAGCAACCCTTTAAATCATAGAATCATCCCAGAATCAACAGGGGCGGGTTGGGCTGGAAGGGATCTTAAAGCTCATCTCATCCCAACCCTCTGCCCTGGGCAGGGACATCTTTTACTATCCCAGGTTGCTCCGAGCCCCGTCCAGCCTTGCCTTGGACACAGGGATGGGGCAGGCACGGCTTCCCTGGGCAACCTTAAAGGGATGTTTTGCTTTGCTGTTTTGCTTTGCTGCGGTGCCACGATGACTAATGACGGCTCAAAAGCAGTTTTTAAATTTACGGCCATTCCGCAAGGGCCCGACATCCCTGGATGCAAGGAGAGGGGGCGCAGCCTGTAGCCGACCCCCAAGCGCTGGGGCGAGGATGGAGCAGCAGGTGGAAGAGCACGGGCAGGGCAAGGAAAGGCGGGCGGGCCGTGGCGCAGCAGGGCAGTGGTTAATGCCCTCCGCCACCCTGCCGGCGGGCAGGAACGCGCTGGCTCCGCCACGGGAGCGGCCGGCGATGACAAGGGGGCCGCGGGCAGGGCGCGATGCCGGAGCGCAGCCGGGACGGGCCGCCCGTCAGCCCAGCCCCGCAGGGCGGCGGGACAAAAGGACACTTCATTCGGAGCTGCTGGAGGGATGAATGGAGTATTGAGAGGCGCCACCTCAGCGAGTAGATTGGTTTTCATGCCCCGTCACTGAGCTGTCTGTCTGCTGGCCGGGTCTCCTCCAGAGGGCTGGGCAGCGGGAGCTGAGCAGAGACATCAGGGAGGAGTGACGGGGCCGTGTCCCACGCGTGGAGGTTCCACCTCGCACCTCCACCACCCGTGGCTGATGCGCTTCAGAGCTCTTGGTTCACCATCATCTCTTTGGTGCACGCAGCAAAATCAAAGCCTTGATCTGGAGGCTCGGGAGCCCACTCAGCCCACGGCCTTGAGGGACCTCGGCTGGGCGCACGTGGTCCCACGGGGGAGCTCTTACCCTGGGTTTCTGCGTGGGAAAACCAGGAGCAGGAAAAGGCTGGATGAGTGGTTTCCATGGGAGGGAGGGTTTGGTCACTGATGGAGCAGATTGCAATGTCCTTCCTCAAGTTTCTGTCCAGCAGTAGATGACAGGAGTTGGAGGGC
>VWZG01011022.1:0-20276 GCA_013396735.1 Grallaria varia | reverse complement strand
GCCTAGCCATGAATGAATGAATAGCAATATTAATTTATGAGAAGAATGGAATTTTCTGTTAAAAGTGAGGTTACTGTCAAAAAGAAATTAGGATATGTAAAAAGAATAGGCTAGAAAATAATACAGAAATATCATTATGAAAGCTCTGTCTCATTTTGAACTATATTTCCCATATGGGATACTCCTCTCATGATGGATGTGGCAGGCTGAGGAGAGCTCAGAAAGAATGGTGCAAAGGTAGAAAGTTCGTAATGTACCTGAAAGCAGTGAAATGTGTGTGCAACTAAGGTATTGGTCATACGTAGATTTTCTGTTTTCCTATCAGGAAAGTGTACCAGCTAAATGGAAAAATAGCAAATTCTTCACAGGAATAAAATGTATTTTCATACATCATAAAAGTAGCCTGAAAATAATTGCCACAAAATGCTTCTAGTAAGCAGGTTAAGTCTTGTAAGGAGAGAAAAGGTTTCCTTCAGAAGCATGCATTTTAATAGGTACGGTTAAGGAAGAGACACAAACTGGACAGATGAAATGGAACCTTGAACTGTTCTCTAAGTAGGAAGCACTGGGAAAAGTATTTTGTAGAAAGAGATGTCAACATTCTAAACTTGGTTTCATATGCTCACCTTCTAAATGTTCCTTCTTAAAATGTTTCCAGAAAACTTTTTGCAAAAGAAACTAATCTTTCTTGCAACTTTCAAAATACATTCCTGCTGAGTAGACCTTTGCACCATGCCTGTCACCTGTGGCTGGTTAGTCCAGTGCTCTCTTCATACTTCTCACTAGCTGTTTTCTTCTCTCTAAAACTGAAAAGCATTTGCTGATCATGCAAATTATTGTATAGATGTCCTGCATATTATTTTGTTAATTTATCATTTTACTTCTGAAGTATTTTGCATACCATCCATATTCTAAGCGGTTTTAAACTAACAGCAAACTGTGACCAGGGTTGTTTCCTTGTTGAGGTTCTCTACTTGTTTTTTTTTTCTTTCTTGCTAAGGCCCAAAATTATATAACTGTGTTTTTATTGATACTTAGGCTATCTGTTTGAAATCTAGTTCACCTATGACTATGTAATCTATTATCATACCTCTTCAATTCAGAATAACCCTATCCTAGTTTATTGATTAATAGGTTTTAGCTGTTCTCTGCTGGCCTATACTTGATAAGAACAAATTTAAGATAGGAAAAAAACAGTTGTTCAATGCTAATTAAATAGAGAAATAAAAACCTCTATTCTACTTTAAAAGTTTAATATGTAAATAGTCACAAATGTAATAATATTCCTAAATTCAATGTGACTGCTTTTTATTAGCCTGTGAGTTGAGAAAATTTTCAGTTCACATGGGGCAAAAAAAATTTGAGTTTTTATATATCTTTCTTTAAATGCCTGCTTAATCTTTCTGATCTGTGATAGTCTGTATTTAAACACTTTTAATCAACAATGAAAAATAAAACTGTTGTTTTCCCAAATCGTACGATTTTGAAGCATTTTGAAGCATAGTTTCACACGGAACATCTCTGAGCTAATCTTTGCATGGCTTGTGTTCCATTTTGAATTAAATGGAAATGTTTTGTTTGCTTCATTTTAGCTATGTTGCATTTCAATCTCCTGCTGACTAACCCAATGATTCACATTCAGCATAAAAATCTTTCCCTTAAGAAATAATGAGAGATAGGAGGCATTCAATAAATACACAGTCCGCCTAAGTTGTAGGAGCAGCTCAAATAAACTTACATTATCACTGAAGCAATGTAAGATGAAAGTTCAGTTCAAAATAATGGACAGAAATAGGATGGGCTTATTTTTTTCATTCTGTTCTTCACTTTAAAAGTAAGGAATTTCAGCCAAAAAAAAGTTTCCCACAGAGGACTTAACTTTTCCTTAAACAACTTTTTCTATCAAGACATGAAGATCCATATCAGCTCTATTCATTAATTACGGTTATTTTTATCAGTGTTTTTCATTTTAATAAATGATTGTAATTTTTAGCTTGTTGTCTATTTCAATGATGTTTTTCTAAGTAGCTCTTTTTGACATTTTGAGAGAAATTTGGAACATTTCCATGAGTAAATGGAAAGTTTACTGACAGTAACTATGTTAGCAAAAGTAAACAGATCTTGTACTACTGAATACCCACAAGTGTGTTTTGAAAGCAAGTTATTCATAATTATGTTATCTCAGACACTTAATTCTCAAAGAGTTAGTGCTAATTAGAAAGATCAGTATTTGGCCACAATTGCATTTTGCTAAGTTTTAGAAAAGGTAATAGAAAAAGTTCCTACGATTTCTGAAAATATTCTTTGGCAGCATCCTAAGCTTTTTAGTTCTGTGGGTACATTTGAGATTACTTCAGTTTCCTGTTTTAGTCTGTCTTTCATGCTCAGAAAATTCCTCTGAAACCTCATGATAAACTGTTCACATGTCTGCTTTATTTTTGCATGATCTTACTTAAAATGTCAAAATATGATTTTGTGGTGTCTATATAAAAAATTTTATGATCTCAAATGCTTGATAACATATATGCTTGATTTTAATTTTGTAGATAGTATGAAGTATGCTTTAATTTACCTTACATTTTGTCAATTAATGGAAGAAACCATCAAGTGAGATGTGCTTTATTGCATGTTAATCTACCATCAACTACTCTCATACATATTTACCGCTTGCAGGTTTTTATGATGATCTTGAGAGTTGGTCAGATCTCTTCATCCCCAGCTTGAATGCTAGGGCCATGTCTACTGACTGTCTCAAAGGAAATTCCAGCAGCCTTGTCATCCAGAAGTTCCTGTCACTGAGGAGACCTCTCAGTTCTGTTTTCTGCTTCCATAGCAGAAGCACCATAGTGACAGACCTTACTTTTAGTTTAACTATTTATTCTGACTTGCGGAATAAAAACTAAGGAGATGCAGCCATTTTGTTGCCTCATAGTCACAGCTAGATAATGCCTCATTCTTATAATTAGATATTAGAAGAAAAAAAGAACCCTTTTAGTCATCAAATATGTGTTTTTCTTTGGGGAAAAACCAGGGTGAGATTAGAATTGAAATATATTTACCATAGAAAACAATCTTGAGAAGTTATTGGCATGACGTCAATTGGTGTAGTTTTGCCTTAAAAGAATGTTAGATCTTGTCTAGTGTTTCAATAGATTGATAATGCCAGCATTATTGTTTTTCCTATTTTCTCATCTGACAGATGGTAATGAAACTTTTGTGTACTTTCCTCTGGGGGGAAAAAAAAGAAAAGTGGGCATTATGTGGAAAAATTAGGCACATATCAAGGATTCAGATAAATCTAGTACCCCTAATTAATCACTTTTTGGGCAAACAAATAAATACACCAAATCTTAAAATCAAGATGAAGAAACTTGTATTAAAATGAAAATTATTCTCTGACATATCCAAAGTGGAGAAGCAGTGTTTCTGGTGCAATTTTCTTTCCATTGTAGTGATTGATTTCTGTCACTAGTTTTTAAAACCTTTGATATGAAGAAACAAATTTCTTCTGTTTAAATTATTTCATGTCTTTTGTAATAATAATCATTGGTCTTACCAGTTAGAGGGAAAAAACAATTTCTTAATTTGCTAGAGAACAGAACAGTTTTGACAAGAATTAAGTAACAGATAAATTTATATTGTTTCCTTGTCTTTCTGAAAGATGTCCTGAGATCTCTTCACACTGTTTCACTTTGAACTGATCAAGAGAGTTAAATCAGATGTGGACCTGACACTAATCTCACAAAAAAATTTCACAGATCGCAATGAGCACATCTCTGAAAGAAGAGCAAGAAATATTAGAATATATATATTATCAATTTTGACTGTACAGCCTTAGCGTTATTAAAAGTCAAGAGAACTGAACAGATGTCTAGCAATGCTGAATTATACAGTCTGCGTAACTTTTACAGCAGGCAGATCCAGTGCAATCTTTTCTTGACTGTTAACTATCTGTCAGTAAATCTTTATGCTTAATATCAAGTGATTAACAGAACCAGCTGTGTCCTGTTCATGCCTAATAACAATGAAAAAAAATTGAAGATTAACATATAGCAGGTAAATTTTACTGCTTTACTGAAATGATGTGACATATAATGATTTTTATTACATTTTAAGTGAATATTCAAAGAGATCCACAGTGAGTCAAGCCTGTTGAAGGAATTATTACAGAATACGCATGCTAATTTCTGTGGGTTTGTTGTGTTGGGGATTTTTGTTTGTTTGTTTGTTTGTATTTTTTTGATGTTGCTTTTCTGGGTGTTTTGGTGATTTCTTTTTATGGTTTTGTTTTGCTTTATTTATTTGTTCGGGGGGGTTTGTTGTGGTGGTGTTATTTTTGTTGGGCTTTCTTTCTTTGGTTTTGGTTTGGGTGTTTGGTTTTTTTTTGCAAATTTATTAACCTTCTGGTATTCTTGACCATATTTTGACTTTTAAGGAATTACAATGATTGATGTGGAAATGTATAGATGTAAATATTTTGGTCTGTCAAACTATTTAACAGACAGTGCAAGTTTTGCCCCAGTATTTTGTGAATAATCTTTCTTGACATTATTTTTGTGCATAATGGGAAATATTGACAACTTATAGCATGCTTGCAAAATTGCAGACCATAGTACTTAAAGATACATGTCTGTGTAAGTATTAAAACTGGGTAGCTGGTAAGTCTCCAAAATAAAAATAAAATATACTAAATCGAAGAGCTTTTAATGCAGTATATAGTAGAAAAATTCGGCTTCCCTGAAGCTCTTAATGTCTGCTGCCGTGACTGCAAGCCTCCAGGAATGAGTGATGATTAGCTAAAATAGTTTAGAAGGGTCTTTTCTGATAGCATTATCGTGGAGGGGGCAAAAAAAATACAGGGGAGGGCAAACAAGCCAGAAATTTCTGCTAGAAATCCCAGACATGACTCAGTTGTTGCCAAACCTTTGTTCCAAATTGGGTGCCATATTAGTAACATTTTATCTTAATCATTTGAATGAAATCACATGAATCTGTATGTTTTTTTCAAGAGTCATAGATAGACCTACAGGCTTTGACAAGTGTGCTGGTTTAAAAGTAAANTGCAGTCCTGTTGAGGTTCTGGTCCTCCTCTCAATCAGATGAGTTAGTGAGTGCCCCAGTCCCCAAACTCCAAGCTTATATATGCTTGGGTTCAGGTGGGAATGCCCCGTACCTCCCCCAGGGTGAGAAGTTTCACAATGGGCAATTTACTCAGCGAGTCACAGGATATCTTGGTCTACTTGGTCTACACCCTCAGGCTGGGTGTGAAAGTGTTAATGACTCCAGGAGGGGAGTTATCACACCTGAATCATTGGTGTGAAGACAGGGAACCCTCTTATCTCTGTTTTCTCAGGCACCCAGTTCATAGCCTGAGGTGTCAGGTGTGTCCTGGGCAGCTGCTGCAAACAATGCATCATTAACAGTTCATGATAAATGGCAGAGAGGGAATGGAATACGCAGTTCCAGTTACATTCACACAGTGATAAACTGGTCCCAGCCACTATTACTAGGACACCAAACAAGATATCAGAGTTTAAAGCTTTGAAGGAAAATAGAAGGTTAGACTTAATAGTACTTGAGTGTATTCCACAATCTCACTGTTAAAAGATTTACTTGATCTTTTAGGAACTGATGTGTACAGTGGATCAAAATAACACAAGTAACCACACTGAGAAGTTAATGTATTCTAGTAATGCTGTTTTAATTTATAAAAGAAAAGTTTGTGTATATTCATATTTAAGTATCAGCTTGCACAGAATGCATTGGGCTATAAAGGTATCTGAGCACTAAGTACAAAATTACTGTGATTATCACTGTTGATAAGGCATTAGTAGGCAAAGTAGGCAGATTAATATACTTACAGTAAGCTAAGTGCATTCTTTGCTCATAAAGAGAAATTGTTTCCTCAATTAGGCCAGGTATCTGACTTTTGATAGCGAATGGCACTGCCTGGATTTCACTTTGGCAGATTGGCAACCCTGCACCTCTGATGTAGTATCCACTTATTTGTCTTGTTTTCAGTCAGATGAATCCATTCTGTTTTGACATGAAGACTGATGGGTAATTGATAACTGTGATAGACACAGAGGAGCTGGATGCTGAATAATTCAGTACTTTTCAGTATCAATAAGAAAGCAGGCTGAGGAATTTGTGTCTCTATCTACATTTAAACTAAACTAAGTCAGCCCAGTCAGTTATCCTGCCAGGCTATCAGAAATCCAAACAGTGTACATTCAGTTTCCACCCTACAAAATGTTTTATAAGCTTGTAACAATATGTGTGAAGCTGCTAGAATAATAAATAGGTATAGCAGCCCATGCATGCTAATGTTAAGTTGTAAGCAGTTTTGTTGACAAGTGCTAATACTTCTTTCATACTGTCATCAAAAGCAGCTAATACAACAGCCATTATTTGCTGACTTTCCAAGCAAGACATGATGGATTGTGACCTTAATATGGGTAGGTTGAGTTTTGGAAGTTACACAACTTGTAATAAATCATAGAATTATTACAATGCAGTTTAATTGGTTAAGGACTGTTTATTTCCTAAACAGGGTGAAAAATTTCTGTTTCAGCACTTCTGATTTGCAAAGTGCATTTTCATGCATTCAAAAATGGCAGTTTAATATTCTGCCCTTTTGTCAAGCAAAGTGTGCTACACACAGGCAATCTATTAATTGGACAAAAATGCACCGCAAGCGTAAATCATCTTTCACTTTTGAGCTTTTACCTCTACTAAGTGCATGAAATGGAACATAGTTAAAGGTTTTACAACTTGAAGATTAGTCATGAAGTATAAGTCAAGATTAAAGATGATTTTTGACCTTTATTTTTAGTAAAGTGAAATAATTAAATAAGGATAAATATAAAGAATAATTTAAGTTATATTCTTCAGAAGTTGGTATACTGATTCTATTGATTATAAAGTCATAGAAGTTCTAACAGTTGTCTATATTATTATCTTTCTCTGGTAAAAGGAAAGGTGTCTTCCTCCTTTGTTTTCTTTCTCTAAGTCAAATGTCAAATATTGTAAAATTAATTTAAACAGAGTTATTTTCAGTAGGAAAGAGAAATTGCAGTACCTTTCTAAAATTTTGCAGGATTTGGGACTGTATTTGAAACACTAATAGTCCTTTTCATTGTAATGGTCAAAATGCATGTAAAAATAGCAGACCTTTAAAAACTTGAGAACCTTATTCTAGTATTGCTGAAACAGAATGGCATAGTGTTCTTAAAGTGATACATAATGCAGTCTGTTGATGCTTTAATTTTGTTTAACTATAAAATTAAACTTACAGTAGATACTACATTATTTTTGAGAGGGAAATGAAAGGTGTAAATTGACTGGCTATCCATCTTAATTAAGAAATTTAAAAGGCACCTAACATATGAATTCAGCAAAATAGGTGGAATATCTAGAATTACCTATTGTTGGAAGTAACCTCTTCTGGTAAGCAATAGTTAAACATGGGCCATGACATGAAAAAGTAAGACATTTTTGGACACAACATTCTACTGCATACAACTTTCTTCATTAGTTTATTGCTAGCCTAAAATTCAAGTTAGAGAGTACATGGTTTATTCCTTATTTATATTTCTTATAAAATGCTAGCAATTCATAGTTGTGCGGTAATCTTTTAAAAGGAGCAAGCGAAGTTATCTGAGAAAATAATCTTAACCTTTGATAAAGGAAGGTAATTCCATTATTTCCACACCCACCACCTGGAATTGCTATCTGGATTATGTGGGCTAATTAGCATAGAAGAAATTTAAAGATCATTGTAAATACTTGACAATGAATGTTGCTAACATAGCAAGATGTGCCATCTGTTTGCTACAGTACTTAGTAAGGCAAGAATGAGTTAAATATAGACTTCTGGGAGGAGGGAAAATAAGCAATGTCAAATAGCAAACTATATATTTAGTATAATCTGTTCATAATAAGTGAAGCATTTGGAGTGCTCATAGGCTCATGCAATAATTCAGGATGGAAGGGAGTTCTGGAGGTTAACTATGGGGTCAGACCAGGGCTTCATCCAGTCTGGTCCTGAAAACCCCTCTGAATGGAGTCTGCGGGACCTGTCTGCTTCCAGTACCACAGTATAGCATTACCAGTTGCTGTGGAAACAGAAGGGCCTCTTGGTTTTGACTCGGATTTTTGTTCCTTCCAGACTGGTTATGTACCATCTAACTTTACTGTTGTGGAGCTTGCAATGGAATAACACAAGAATTTCAAATATTACATAGTCCATCAGTTTAGGTACACAGACAGTGAAAATAAGGTACTGAGACTTTTATGCAGCTTTCATTGATTCCTATTTGTCTTTCAGAACCGACTAAAGCTTTATTTTAATGACAAAATCTAAAATACTTGATACCACCCTTTGTCCACTTACTTGCAACTGAGTACGTTATCATTCATCTGTTGGGTTTTTTTAGGTTTTTGTTTGTTTGTTTGTTTTTTACTTTAAATGCTTTAAATACAGTGTTTCTAGAAGAACTGTTTCCATTCCACTTTTCTTTATAAGCAAAACTCATTATTGAATCCATCAGGTGAGCTAGTTGCATTATTAACCATTTAGTATTATGGGCAGATATTTTACACTGCAACATTCCTTTCCTTAATAGTATTCCCTGTGATTTCCCCTATGACTGAGTGCAAGATCCTTACCAAACCCTACAGATGTTCTGGGTGGTGTTATTTGTCTCACTGATGAGTGCAGCAGTCATAGATGTGCCTTATGATGGCAGACAAACAGATGGGTTTGGCTCCATGTTTCCCTCACCTTTGTGGCTAAATGGGAAAGGGAAGAAATGTGGAGAAAATTTACTTGATGAACCACAGCTTCTGGGTTTTCTCAGCTAGGCAAAGATAAGCAGTAATTTAGGATTTATAGGATTACTAATAGCTAATGGAATATGAGGTGGATGAAGATCATTTTGATGAAATGTGTGAAGTGATTTTCCAGGAGCTGCTGTGTTGCAAAGTCAGCATGGGATTTCCTTTTTTGTCAGCTTTTCTAGTGGAAGCTTGCTACCCTGACTGCTAGCAGCCAGATGATTTGGTAGATTTAAATATGAATTTAGTGATGATGTTTGTTATGGTTGGTTGTAAAATTTGGACATGCCATCCAGGATTGTTGTAGCAATACAATAGATGGTGGTTTGATACAGACTGAAATTTTATATCCAGCAAAATAATCTTTAATTATTATGAAAGGAGATCCTATTAAATGTTCAGTATACTTATAAAACACGTTTTGTGGTATATACACCTGTATTGTGTTATATTAATCTCTCCCATTTTATATTTAAACTGTTGAAGGTACAGTTTTAAGCTCAAGCTCTGTAAAACACTGCCCTTGTAGTCAACAATCTCTAAACCTGGAGTATTTTATATTCTGCAAGGGACAAGCCTGTGGCCATCCTCTTTCGTGTATCTGCCTTTTCTTGGTTCGTAAGTGAAACCTTTTGCAATGTTTTTTCAATTTTGCTGCTAAACTCATTTGCCAAGTTCTCTAATATGGAATAGAAGCAATGGAACATGCTGCCCAGGGAAACAGTGAAAATGTTCTAAAGGGGTGTGGACACAGTACTTGGGGACATAGTTTAATGCTTATCATAGTAGAGCTGAGTTAATGGTTGGACTTGATGATCGCAAATATCTTCTCCAATCTCAATGATGCTATGGTTCCATTTCAGCAGTATGCATTTGCCTCTTTTCAAATGACTAGTCTAAAGCATCTTTGGAGAGACATTTTCAGGTAGCTGAAAATAATATTTCTATCTTATGATAAGAAAGAGAGTGTGAGAAGTAATGATTATCTTATAACAAAGAAAGACTGGTTGAGAATTCATCTGGGTTGTCTTCCCGACTGCCTTTGGCTATCAAACCTGTACGTCAATGCTCTTGACAATTAGTGGCAGAAAGCAGGGCTGAAAGCACTCTTGTGAGGCTAATATACTGAGAATATTACTAATCACATATTATGATTAATTGCAGGCCTGAATGTATGATTCTGCTGACATATATTTCACTAAGGAGGCTACCTCTGGGGTGGTAGCATGAAAGTTAGAAGTGAGGAGGCTGGAGAAGCCAAAGAGCATATCAAAAAGAAAGATAATATAGAAAACTTTATCAGAGGCTAGTGTAAGGTGAAATATCCCTAGTCATATGTGCTGCAGTAGAATGAGAAGATTTCAGGACTGGAGAAAGATTGGTTAAGACAGAACTTTGGGTGGATCAGTGGGACTAAAAAGACACTTTATTAAACAGAAATGACACTTCAACATGATGCCATGATGAGCACCAGAAAATAACCAGAAAATACCTGGGTTTTGTTAACCCACTAGTCAAGACGGCTGCCTAGTCTCCAGCAGTACTGAATATGGCCAAGTGTTTGGTTGCAGAGCTTTCTTTGCAGGTAGGATCTAATAAGATCTGACAGCAACAATTCTGGGAGATTTTCTCTTGGTGCCTTGTCCTTGGAAATACCTGATATTTTGCCTTTATTTTTATTCATCAATGACAAAGGTAATTTCCTTCATTTTATTATCATAGGATGTGATTGTGTTAAGGATCATAGACATTTCTAGAGGCTGGTCCAATCTAGAGCTCCTGAAGCGGTCCAGCTAGCCAACTGGGTGGGAGTGACAGGTGTTACTCAGGGAGACTAAATGGGAGACAATGACATATACAGCACAGCAGTAAAAGGGTTTCAGATGCTACATAGGTAAGAATTGGGCCATGAGTTGAAAGCAAACAAACTCTACAAAGTGATTTTTATTTTCCCACAGTAGCTGATTTGTAGTAAAAGAAGTCAAACAACTTTGTTTAAAATATGCTGCCCATATAAGGCCATCTTTGTGGAAAAGCTATGTTACTGTCAATCTTTCACTGGGAAAAAGCCCAAGACAAGCATTTTGAGGGTTGGAGGAAAACTATGAGGCTCTGCAAATCACAGAAGTGACAGATAATTAGCAAGTATTTATACACTAAACAGCTACTCTACAACAGCTACTAAAAGTATACTAGATTTTTCTAGGGATTTAGGGCCAGATTTGTAGGTAGGTGCATGTATCATTTGTGTATGCACCATTACAAAGAAATATTTCTAAGACAGGATATAGGACTTACTCTGTTTTTTCANCACCACTGTGAGGAAAATACTATATTGATACTACCATGGTAATTTCTGGCAGCTTTCTCTCTGTTTGACTCTTATTTTTGTGTAGGTTCATGTGTAGTTTCAGGAATGTGCCAAGAAATAATTTCTTTGGTCAAGTTGAAGTTTAAAACGGGTGTGCTGCAATGTGTCTGGTGTCATGAAATGAAATTAACTGTATTTTTGTCACAAAAAGTATTAAATTTCCTGTTTCCTCCCACAAAAAAATACAGTGAATTCTGTTCTGCAGAAGGTTGTTATAGGACTTAGTAATATTTTTATATTCTAGATAACTCAGATACATGTTTTAAAAAAAAACAGCACAGGTTTATTTGACTTCTGGGACGAGAGATTGACTGTTTTTTCTCGAAAATGTGTGGAACTGCTTTATCACAATGCTTCATTGTGCAGCCTTAAATAAACTTTGAAAATGCAAGAGCTTTCTGCCTAGCTAATAATACAGACTCTTTTTCTTACATATCTTTTGTTAATGTAGTATTTTGGTTGTATGTGCTTATGAGTGTGGAGTTTTATGTGATTATATTAGGTTTGGTCAGTGAGACTATAAACATTATTTTAGAAAACCAAGCCATGGCTCCTTGAATTCAGTTGTCGTGGCGCTGCACTAACAAGTTAATACAAGTAGTTTTCCTACATAATTCTCTTTACAGAGGAAAAAATTGGCTCAAAATATAAAAATCATCTTATTTTCTATCTAAATTACCGAGTTCCTGGAGAAATACATCCATGTAATAATGCTGTTCCATATATTACTGAAATTTGGATCTTCAGTCTTCATGACTAATTTTATCTCCTTTGAGAGATGTAGATGAAATTAAATGTAAAACAAGCAGAAATGCAATATCAAAAGGGCCTCAGAGCATGCAGTTTCTGGGTTCCAGAAGTGAACTGCTTTTTGTGATAAAAATCAGTTAGAAAAGTTATTTTACTAGATGCATGATGCAGTTTTGCAGTTTGTGTCTTCTGCTTTCTGTATCCATTTTTTAAACTGCATTCAACAAATTTAGCCTTGGTCATGCAGATTACACTGTTTTGCAATATGCAGTACAAAAATAATTTGCAGGACTCTTGCATGCAATTGCTTTTCAAAGCATGATTATTAAATCAGCGCTTAATTTTATCTCTTGATACAAGTGGTGAGATCCTTGTAAATTTGGAGGTGACTATGCACTGAGGTACAGCAGAAAATTTGAGCCAATAATTTAGTTACTAAAACTTACAGGGCAGAGCTCCTGAAAGTCTTGGCTAGTTTTAATCAAATTTATCTGGTGGACTTAGCCATGAAAAACAGGAGTATTCATATCACACATCAAGTAAGGAGGACAAGCAGCACTTACCAATTGAGTGGCAGTTGGGGCAGCCAAATGAAGGAATAATTTCAGTGCATTCAGTTCATTCTTAAAGGTGATCAGAAAAGAATCCTTATGAAGACAGTGAATAACTACTCAGACTTTTTGGTAACACTTCAAAAAGCAAACAGATGAGCACAGAATCATAGAATAGTCGGTGTTGGAAGGGACCCTGAAGATCATCTTGTCCCAGCCCCCATACTATGGGCCGGGGCAGCTTCCACTAGACCAGGTTACTCAGAACCCCATCCAGCCTGGCCTTGAACACTTCCAGGGATGGAGCATCAACAGCTTCTCTGGTCAACTTATCCCAGTGCCTCACCATCCTCACAGCAAAGAATTTCTTCCTAATATGTAATCTAAATCTGTCTTTTGTTAGTGTGAAGCCATTACTCCTTGTCCTATTAGTATAGACTGTGATAAAAACTCTCCATCATTCTTATAAGCCCCCTTTATGTATTTCAATACAGCTCAGTAGGGTCTCTCTGGAGCCTGAATCACCTAAGGAGTGGCTGTATTACATTGAATTAAGTTTACACCAACTGTGAATAAGCAAAGCTTATTCAAAGATTTGATCAAATCTTGCATAAGGATTGTAGGAAAGTCTGGGTTCATGCAGTGCTTTTGAGGTCTCAGGATACTCCTTTCCATTGTTGAAGCTGTTTTATGTGCAGGAAAACTCTCTCTCCTGGTCACTAAAAAGACTTTTAAATGTTAAAGATATCGATCCTATGTCGGACCCTTCATAAATGGAATAAATGTTCTTATGTAGCAAATAATTTTTTATCTGTGATTTTGATATATTCATAGTCCTTACTTCTATACAAAGATTTTAATGCTATTTTAAAAAGGCAAAACAGATTCTTTTATTGCAAAAAAATTGCATTGAGGAATGTTTTATTCGTAGTATGTGTCTTAAAAGTGCCATGGTAAGAAATGGCTTTGATTTTGAAGAAGGAGCATTTCCAATAATTAACCATGAATTACTCTACTTAGAAGAAAATAATTATACGTTGGACATAGCTGCTTCAAATGAGATATATGGAGTTAGCGACTACTGAAAAAATAATGCCACCTGATAGAAACTGAAGTAAATCAAAAAAAGACCTTTCTCTTACAGTCAGGGTATAACTGTGGTATATATCTCCAGTTTTGAACATGCAGATTTCTTCAAGACAATTATTAGTAGGACTGTATTGTTAATTAAAAAATCCTCAGTGTAATAATTAAATAAGGTAGTTTTATCTTTTCAAAGAGGCTTATGATTAAGTCTTATTATCTGAGCTTTTGCTCAGAACTACTGAGAACACTATAGATACCTTTTCAAATCATAAAAAGGTTGATCTTGCTTACTCGAGGTATTTTTACAAGTAAATGTAATTGTGGTATTTTAAATTTTAGGCCTTGGTTAGGTTTGTTGTTTTTAGGTCTTTCTGGGAAACGAGTCAGGTGACATACATTGACCAATAAGAGGTATTCCCTACTATATGACATTACCTGGGATATGAAATGCTAGGGTGGGAGTTTGAGTCAGTCTCTCTTCTGGTCGATCTTGCANGGGGAGGCTGGGGGAGAACCCCATGCTGGTCCTGGGAAACTCTGCACAGTGTTGCCTTGTTTTGGTTTTGTCCAGGGTCAAACCTCAACAGTCATATAATATAATTTCAAACATATGTTTATGTTACATGTATAGAAATGTATACATATGCAACATAGTTGCCTTCAGTTTCAGGTGAAAGAGATTTGGCCTCCCTGCGTCATTAAATTTCATTAGTGTAAAAGAATAATTTAACTGTTTCTTTCTAGATCATACTTAGGGAAACACAGATACGCTGAATAGTCTAGGAATGTGTACTTTTTTTCAAGGACTCTTTATTTCAAAATCTCCTGAATACTGCAAGATGAAATCCTTTTAATTTAATTTTTTAACTACTTACTCACAATTTAGACTTCTGTTGCATAAATACATGCTTGAACCTTTCATAACTTGAAATTTCAACAAAAACCTTAAATGTTACAGTGGATTGATGATTTTTGGTGCGTCAGTAAATGCCATTCTCTATTATTATTGCATGCATAAATAACCTACTGTACTTGCTTTCCAATGAATTTTACTGGCATATATTCTTCATATGATGTCGCTTATGCACATTATGCACATAATGTGCTGTTGAAGTCTGGTTATGGGACCAAAAGTTCTCTTGAGTATTTATCCTTATTACAATTGTCATGCCAGTCCTACAAAACACACTGATGTTTTGTTTTGTTGCTAGTACAAGTAATCCAGGTTTTTTTCCAGTTTAATCTTCTGTTTCATTTTTCGCCTAACTAATGTACTTTAGAAAAAGGTAGTTGTGACTTGTACCCAAAGGCAGGTGGATGAAACTTGTGACGTGTGGTCAGGCACACAGAAATAGGAAATTTTGCTGCTAGAGAAGCTAAGATGATGGCCTTCTTCTAAAGCTTAAAGCCAAAATTGTTTCTTTGTGGGGCTGTAATAAAAATGCAAAGTATTTATCATTAACTGAAAAAATTGCAATAATGCTATGATATGTACCTCTTCAATGGTGGATATTTAATTTTTAACTTCTTATCTTTTTATAGCACAAGTCAGAGCTCTAAAAAGCCAGCCAGACACTGTGCAAGTGTTTAAAATCTGCATCCTTATGAGCACAGTATCTAAGCAGTAGTTACAATAAGTCACTCTAGAGCCAATGCATATTACCTTAATGCAAAATGAGAGACTGCTCCCATCTTTTGTGGTTAAACTGCTGTCCTATGTTGGCCTATCCTTTAACTGTGAATAGTATTTTCTGTTGATTTTTTTGGTGTTACCTTCTAGATGTTTCCAAAAGGCTTGACTTGGAATGTGTGAAAAAATTATGTGAAGCATCTAACCACAGAATGTAGACCTTCCAGAAGATCATTTAGAATGTCTAAATTCTGCAGTAATTTTGGAACATATAGGATGTTGAGTTGTTTTCATATAAAATTTTTTTCAATTACTGTAGCAACTTCATACATTAATAGTATTTAGCCATGCTTTACCAATTTTTTCCTCACATTGTTGTCATTAAAAAACCCACTTTCCTTATAATGGTGATATTAATCTGTTGTCATTTCACCTCAGTGTTTTAGAACTTTCATACTTATTTGATCTAGAAATCTCTAAATTATGAGCAACTTCAAGTACTTTAAAAGTAATGTGAAGGAGTAAATAAAACTAAGGATAATATTCCCTTTATGAACAATACAACCAGATCACTCTGGGTAAGGTCTTCCAACTTTCCAGAATGAATCAGTCTGTCTATTCTCTTTAAAAAAGAAGAAGGAAAAAAAATCTTCTTTCAGAATTTAATTGCCAAAATGTCTTTATTAAAACAAGGCAATGAGAAATAGGGCATTTAATTATGATTTAAAATAATTTAAATTCCAGTGCACCTGTTTAATCAAAGGAAAATAATGTATGCAAAGTAAAGTCTTTCTATTATGCTTCTGATGACAATAACAAGTATTAAGAAACTATGATGGGAAGAGAATATCAAACATTTTGTTATGTCAAGAGATGTAAAAACTATTGTATTGGGCAGGTTCTACAAATTTCTGCTGTATGAAGCTGTAAATTTCCAATTCAGCTTCATCTGATTACCTTCTAAAGTGAAATGTTCCACCAAATATACAAATGCAATGCCTGGTGTGCTCGTAAGAAAAACGTATTATCCTCAAATGCATACATTTGTACAGAGCTGTTACCCTGACACATGAGAATTTTCTGCTTATAGTACAGGAGATCTGTAATTACAGGGTTCAGTGGTTTCTCCTTTTTGTATAATGATACCTTCACTCTGTGAAGAGCATGGATTATGCTGTTGCTGGACTATGATTGTACAATTAATAGAGGTGCTATATGAATAGCCTCTACTTCATTACTACCGGGATTGGGATGTGTGAAGTGGTAGGCTCCTGCAGAAAGAGATGGGACTAGCACTTGAATGGTGTGCTGAATTCTTCACTGGGACAGTGTTTGTGCAGAGTGCAGATTAGCTTGCTGGAAGTGGAGAATATGATGTATTACTTGGAGCAGACGTGAGCATTCACCAGTAGATTGAATCACTGGGAGAGGTTCTTTCAGAAAGGAAACCTGTGTGGTGCCAAGTATTCTGCAACAGTGCTCTAAAGGCATCTTGAACCGGAAACTCAAATTTGGTTTTAATCCCTGTCCCAGATTGATGATACATTAAATAGTGTAAAATAAATCTATTCATCAAAGTATGTTGTGTAAGTATTTTCTAACAAGTTTTAAGTATTTGAAAGTATTTAAACTACTGTTTTAAATATTTAAATATTATTGTAGTGTTTGTGAAGCAATAATACAAGCTTTAAATAGTGTTGTAAGTTAGATATAAGGTCATCCATTGAATGCTTAGTAGATATAGTGCTGAAATAAGAGGTTTATCTTTATTCTGTGCTCCAAAAAGACAGGTAGGTAGAAGATGGTATATGAAACTTCGTGGTGGGTTGACCCTGGCCGGATTCCATGGACTCATTAAATCCCTTACTGCAACTACCCACCCACCAACTTTATGGGCAAAAACAGACTCAAAGTGAGACAATACCTAAATTTATTACTAACAGGATGAAAGCTAAGCTAAAGAGTGAGTGAAAAAAAACAGTCTTAAAACTCACCACACACACACACACACTTTCACACTTCCCCCCCACCCCTTCTGTCCATGGCGGGTTGTAGTTGGTTGCAGTTGCTGTCGCTTGAGATGTGAGTTCCCCCACCCCTTGGGGTCACTCATCCATGGGGTGCAGTAAAGGTTGAGTCCCTGCACCGCAATGGGCCTCCATGGGTTGCAGGGGGACATTCTGCTTCACCATGGTTTACAGGGGGCCACAGCTGAGTCCATCCCCTGCTCCGTGGGGTCTCTCCCACAGGAGACGGTCTTTAAGAGACTTCTCCAATGTGAATCCACCCCTTGGGCAGCAGTTCCTCCACATCTGCTGTTCTGAGGGCCACAGCTCTCACTCGGGTAAAACATGCTCCAGCGTGGGTCTGCCTTTCCACGGGTCCACAGGTCTCCTTTCAAGCACCCACAGCTCCACCACGGGCTCCTCCATGGGCTGCAGGGGTTTTAGCTCTGAGTCCTACCCCTGCTCCATGAGGTGCCTCCTCCTCCCTCACTTCTGCAGTGACCTTGATGTCTGCCTTGGTATCCTATGTTCTCTCTCCCTGGAATTTTTTCCTGCACACCAACTTCCAATTCTTAAATATGTTATCACTGGGGTGTTACTATGATCTCTAATTGGCTCGGCCCTGCCCAGGAGCCGAATGTCCCTCCTGGGGCCAAGTGTCATTGGCTCCTATGGGACAGGAGAAGCTTCTAGCAGCTTCTAACAGAAACCACCTCTGCACCTCCACCCACAACCAAAAAAAAAAAATTGCTACAGAAACCCAGGACAAACTTAATAGTTAAAATTCATGGTTAACATCAATTCTGGAATTTTCAAACTTCTTACATACCTGATTTTAAAATTTTTAAGAACGTTTTTCTATCTGGGAGATAATTTTTACATGTCTGTTTATGCTGTAGTGTTCTCATAGTAGATAAGGGGGAAAGTACTTGTAAATGAGTTAGCCTTTTGTAGGATAAACTGAAAACAGGATACTGAATATTCTGGACAGGCAGTTCAGAAAGGGTTTGTGAAAAAGGAAAAGCATTTAGTTTCTCTTTAATATAACTTTTGTCTAGCTGTTTCTCTCTGACTTCAGTAACTTCACATTACTGAAATTGTTGAAAATTATTTAAAAATATCTCTGTGTAATATTTTTCTCATTCCTTAATAAAATTTCTGTCTCCATTTTGTTATCCAGTTCTGCAACAGATTACGTATCTGTACAGTCATAACAGATATGCAAAATATTTACCTTTTGTAATGGTTTTATATGTCATTTTTTCATCTCATTCACTTACAATCCCAATCAGAGTTGAATATATTGAGATTTAAAAAAATTATTCATGTTAGTTTCTTTTAACTTGTCTTCTTATTGTTGAGTCTTTAGCCTGCACATGTTCAGCCTTTTCTTCGAAGTATGAGTCTCATCACTCCAAGAAGCACAACTCCATGGGCAATTTACTCTTCGTCTGCTAGGATAGTATCCTCGTTCCAGCCAAGACAGAGTTAATTTTTGCAGTAGTCAGGAAGGGGCATGGCTAGGACACAGAGGTTATTCTGTATCACCTCACATCATGCTCAGGGGTTTGGGGGGAAGGGACACCTTCTGGTTGGGTAGCATGGGAGAGTGAGCAGTTAAGCTGCACCAGTTTCATGTATTGAGGACTCCCGTGTGAATCATTCGCCTCTCTTGTACACTGTTATTAAAATTGTTGCTGTCACTGTTCATTTTCTTATTTCATTGCTGTTTCTGGTAAATTGTTCTTATCTTAACCTGTAATCTTTACCTTTTGTGCTTCCAATTTTCATCTCCATCTTGCTGCAAGGGGTGGGGGAAGGGGTCAGGGGAGTGATTGAGTGGTGCTTGGTTTGGAGTGTTTCAGTGGGAACACTAAATTGTGAAATACCATTCCTAAACCTTCATATTTAGCACCCAATGTGGAGCTTAAAGGGTTGAGATAACAACTGATTGACCACAGCCACCCGGAAACAAATTTCTTCTAAGAACTTGTTGTATTAGGTCCAGAGGCACTGATCACAATGTTACTTGGTCTGTTCACTTAGTTGTGGTACCTAACCCTGTGTATGTTTCCATATATGCATTTTGTGCCCATTACAGCGCTCTTTTTCAGGGCAGGGAGAGGAATCAGAAATGCTTTGTTCCTGTACTGTGTGATATCAGCTTATGACATGAAAACATCAAAGGCAATGAGGGTCATTTGGGATGTGTATTCAATATTGGTCTCCTACCCTTACCTAGGGCACTCACTACCTTTGGGAGTCCATTAATAACCATACTCAGGCTGTGAGAGGAACAGGGGAGAATGATTTTTACCAGCCTATCACCCTCTTTTTCCCCTTCAGGCCTGTTACAACATCTATGTCTCCTCAGTACAATCGATGTACTGACTCAGTGCAGCCTACACCATATTTAGAGTCCAGAAAGAGATTTCTGGAAGGTCATATCTGCCCTGAGGGTGGTTAGTCATGAATGATATGGAATGTGGGAGAAAATGGGCCAGATATGGGGGAAATTCTCTGCTCTGATGGTGTGGAAATTCACTCCTGAACAACTGTAGGCCCTTGATAAAGTGACAGAATATTTTCAAGAAGAATTATGTGGCAATTCCAGAGAGAAGCAATTCATTGCAGTGCGTTGGGCCTGGGTTTCTCTTTACCAGACAAAGTTTAAAACTAAACAGCACCCTCAACAGAAGGAGGAGGAAAGCAGACCAACAGGCACTGTGGCCACTCAAATGGCAGCTGAAACAGAGGAACAACCTGTGCTGGTACCACTCTCCCCTCTACAGAAGAAGAAATCCATGACTTAATCAGTTCACTTAGTGAGGGATGAAGAGGAAGAAGGGCCCTCACAACAGAAGGAAGAGGTAGGGCCAGAGATAATCACCAGATCCCTATCCCTTGGGGATATGTGAGATACGTGAAAAGATTTCAGCTGCCACTCAGGAAAGCCCCTGATGACCTGGGCTTTTCCCATGCTGGGATAGCACAGCCCGTGATATGAAACTAGATTGAAGTCAAGCAACTGGGATCCCTGTCCC
>VWZG01011020.1:58981-85516 GCA_013396735.1 Grallaria varia | reverse complement strand
TACAAGGGCTATCAGGCAGGAGAAGCAGAGCTGTATCCTCTCTTGTGGTGATAGCACTACGACTGAAGTATTCTGTTTTTTGCTGACTGTAGTGAATTCAAGGGTTTTGCTGAACTAGGAAAGGTTTGCTGAGATTTCACAAGAATTACTAAAGTCTTGGTTCTGCGATGAAATGAAATTTTGTTAGTGAACTCTTGGTATGATAGACAAAGAGGACAAAGTCATGCANAGTTGTTACAGACTGTTACATTAATAGCCTCTTGCTTTTTAATTTGAATGTGAAATACTGCACTCATTGCACTTCTATTTAAATTCCATGGCAAAAATAACTATAATGAAGTATAATATTCTGTTGTGTGTGTTGCCTGTCTTGGTCTGCTTACATTAATTGTGCACATGTGCTAAAATAGAAAACTTGGGGACTTGGTACAAATAGGAGGTCCTTTGTGTTAAAACAGCACTTACAGTATTAACTAGACAGTATAAATTGCAGGAATCATCTTAAGTCAGCATCACATTACGTTAACAAAAGGAATGTAGTTGTTGCCAAAAAAATTAGACATAAGTGTTTCCCTGTTTTGCTCAGGCAAATTAAGAACAAGGAGAAAAACACGTACATGGCCTCTTTTAATTGCACAAATGTAGATTCTTTGTTGTGTATCATCCTCTTTCAGTGCTACCTGTTAATTCATAATCCATGAATTAGATGTACCTGTTGCACACCGGTAGTGTTTACCTTTCTGAAAGTCAGAATTTTCATGAATATTATATTATGGCTAACTAAGCAGAAATCAGTAAAATAATAAAATTTTAGAAATTCTCATTCGTGTATGGTAGGATTAGGTTTTGAATTAATTTCTTAAGTCTGGAATTGTGTTTTCTTAGTGGAGTGATCATATAATTCTTTCTCCACATGCACTCTTACTGCACTTGTACATTCTGGAGATGTTACGAATATTAAGTTTTTTAACTGGGTTTTTATGAATTTCTAAGACTATTGAAGACAATAGATGTGATTTTGTATCATACGTATTTTTAAAAAGGCTTTATACTTCTGTACATCCACAGCTGAAAAACTAAAGAGCAGAAGATACAAAGTGAGAGAAACAAGAGAATGCTTATAAATAGTATTCATTTTGTATATTTATAATCTGTAGTTTATTAAAAAAGTCTCCCAAAAGTTAATTTATATCAAATAATTGTTACTGTCTTAAGAAAAAATGGTATTTCAGTTATTTATCTTCCTACTTTGAGATGATAAGATCAACCAGTCAGAAGATGAGGTTTTTTTAAAGTTTGAAAATTCAGTAGTTTGAGAACTATAGAATTCAGTCTGCATGAATGAAGACAAAAAAGGCAATAGTAGACCACTTACTCTTTTTTGGTACTACTTCTGGGGGAATTTTGTCTAGATATTAAGGAAATAATAAAGAATATTTCCTGTATTGAAACTGTAAGCCCTTTGATTTTTTCCCTGCCTTTTGAATTTTAAGGACACAAAAGGTAAAATAATGGCAATTTTTTTGCTTTCTATGTTATGTCTTGCTTCTTCTCTACTGAATCCTCTATTTCATTGATTTTTCATACTACTTTACGTGTGAGCAGACTGAATTTAAAATTTTTCTGAAAAAGATCAGAAGTGGCTAAAATGAACATATTGATGTTTCTGTAGCTTCTGTAACTATTCAGCCAGCTGCTGTTAAGGCAGTAAAAGTAATCTTTTATTAAATGAATCATAAAGCATAAAAAAAAACCCTTCTTGTTTTCCTTCATAAAGCATCTAGAAGAAATTTCATGTCAAAACAGGCCAAGAAAATCTATACAGGCTAATATTTTTTTTGTATTTACGTTTTGTAGTCATCATTAAGTATGTCTCTGTTACGTTTTACTTACTGACAATGTTTGTCTGTATTAAAATCATCGTCATGTCTTGTGGTAGTATTTTGCTTTGCTCCAGGATAAACTAAAGATTTATAGGAAAAACTCCAGGACAAATAAATTAGCCATATTGTGAATGATAGAACATTTACACAGAACATTTTTGTCATAGCTCTTCAACCCTAATGTGTGTCTGATCCAAACCATTTCATGAAGACCAGAGCAAAACATCTAGGAATCTGTTGTCAGCTGCCTCACACTGCGATCAGTGAAGTGAGAGCTTTGGTACCAGCAGTATTCCTCCAGCTGTGCTCTCTGGCTGTGGCACTGTCCATTGCGACATTGTATACAGTACTTCGGCTTAAATTAAGCCTTCCATTCTTGGATAAAGTTCTTACAAGGGAATTTATAAATATTTTTTCAACTCAATAGTGTGCATTTGTCTGCTACAGTGTAACTAGGTTTTTTTGTTTATCCTTAGCATTTATTTAATCACTGAATATTTAGTAAACTAATGTCTTGCAGAAATCTGTAAACCTAAATGCTTACAATGCTGTTGGGGCAGCTTTCTGAAGATGTTAAACTGTAATTTGATGTTTGCATTATACTAAGTATTCTGTGGGAAATTTTTTTTTTGTTTCCTTTCTTAAAATCTGTAACTATATTTTGTTAGTTTTGGTAGGAATTTCAAGTAGGAAGTGTAAAGCTTCTTCGTGATGCGAGATAGCCTATGACACTAGAGCAACACCTCTCCAGCTAGAATTCGGCCATGTAACAAGGATGTGTCCCTACAGAGTGAGTTCAGTTAGTTACTCAACAATAGAAATCTGTTATGTCTCTAAAAACAAGTATCTTCAGCTAATTATATTACGGAAATGAATGATTATATATTGAAAAAAAATGTGCTGTACAAGTGAGCTTTGAATTTGAGTCTATCGGTGCTTTGCATCTACTTACTCCATCACAGGGGAAGTATGGACTGAAAAATTGAAAGAAAACACAAAATCCTTGAAGGCTTCTAAAATCATCAAGTCCAACTGCCCACCCAGCACTACCACTGTAACCCCTAAACTGTATCATCCAGCACCTGGTCCAGATACCTCTTAAACACCTCCCTGGATAACCTATTACAATGCCTGACCACCCTACTTTTTCTAATATTTAATCTGACTCTCCCCTCTGTCAGCTTAAGGCCATTTCCTCTTGTCCTCTCGCTGTGGGCGTGGCGGAACAGTGCAGCCCCAACTAGTATTTCAGTTCATTTCTCATAAGTTGTGAGTGAGTCGTAAGTAACAGCTTCCCGTTTAGTCTTGTTCTTTGTGATTGCCTAAGACAGCAGGTGAAAGCTTCTACAGAGGCTGTCCTGTCTTCCATCAGCATTCAGTCCTTCTGCAAGCATCAGCTTAACATGCCATCTTAATTATACTGTTGTGCTTTGTGTGACTTAGAACTTGCTCCTATGGAAAAAAAATGAAAAGCCTCAGAATCTGAGAAATTTACCAGACCCTGCCCTGGAGAGAGAAACAGACTTCAGCTGATGGTTGGCACTAATAGTTGTTGGAAAAGCCGTTGCGCAATCTAAAGCAATAGGTTGTCACTGGTGGTTTGAGGACAGTAAAATGTTCTTCTAAAGTTCTGACATAGATGAGAATCACAATGAAACAAGTATTTTGGATGCTATAAAAATATTTAGATAAAAATAATTTTAATGTTAAGTACTCGATTTTATTATATATTGCCAAACTTTTCTTGTTCTTGTGAAGCTTGCACTGCAGAAATTTTCTAGGCTTTGATTCAGGAAGGTACTTGACTTTTAACCTTAACTTAGAATCTGCTTAAAGTCAACAAGATTTTAGCATAAAATCATGGAGATAAGGGAAATGGATATTCAGATGCCTTTGTGAACATCATCACAGTTTTTGTAAATAATTATGCAAGCCAGCAGATAGAACAGAAAAATAGCTGTTTTTGCTGATGTTTGCCACCAAAATGTGGGAAGATGTTGTGCTTCAGACAGTGTAAAATGGTTCATCACCCTTGAACTTCACCTCAGGATTTTCAAGAGCCTGTAGGACTAAGCAAACTGGTAATATTTATTAATTGTGGTTCCTGCTTGTTAATACTTCAAGTTTTATTAGTTCAATCTGTGGAATACAGTTTTCCTTCAATTAATAGATCTTCGGAAAATTTTCTTTTACTTTGGTAAACAGCACTACAAATGGGTATGCATTTTGGTTGACTAAGTTAGATTTTTTTTTTCTTTGCCTTCTTATTCTTAAAAAAGAATAAGTTTGAGATTAACAGAAGACAAAGGTACATTTAAAAATTTATTTTTATATCAGACTTTTATAGGAGTATATAGTCTTTGCTAGGACACACTTCAAGTTAAAACATACTGCCTATTTACTGAAATTGTCACATCACTGACCTGGTACCTGTAGTGGCAAATCTGTTGAGGATCTCAGCTAGCCTTTGTTTTTCCAAAAACAAGAGGAACAGAACTTGGAGTTACCAGCCTGAAGTAAAAGTAAGGATGTCAACAGTGGTAGGGCCTACTGTATTAGAGAAGGTAAATGACTGAAAAGTTCCGTCATTCAGAACTGACTTAAGATGCACATGAAAGAAACCAAATTACATTTTTTTCCTTCTAAGTCTCTTGTTACAACTGGGGCATTTGTAGAACCGCAGCATAAGATATTTTTACCAGCAAAGCCTGCTGGAGCAGTCATTTGCCCCCCACAGTGGCTTCTCTTTGTGTTGGTGGAATTGTTGGGGGCAAAGCAGTGATCCAGATTAGAAATAAATTTGTGCTTAAAATAGCTGTTTACCATTCTCTGTCAAAAATAACCTCACTGTAGAGTTTTTTTATCAGCTTTGCAGTCATGCTAAGGTAGCTCAGGGTAATCCTGCTATCAGTATAACTATGCAGGATTTTTTTATTTTTTCTGAGAGAGCACTGATTGTTCATGTGGCTACTGTATCACTATTATATGGAAAGTAGTGTGTTATTTCACAAGCAGTATTTCTGTATCTTACAGATGTATTAAGCAGTCACTTGCATTTTTATTAAATGAGGTTTTTAATAGAAATTCATAATGATGACCGTTAGAGAGAGCTAGGTGTACTTATTTCCCCCTTATGAGGAAAAAAGTGGGAGACTTTTTAATTATTGTCAGTGTGTCTCTTTGCTCTTTTTGTGAAGTGTTTTGTTGTTCCCTTTCTGGAAGCTCATTGCCTCCGTTTGTTTCTGAAAACACTGATAAGTAAATGAAACTGTCATTGGACTGAAATGGTGTAAAATATGTCCTGTATTGTATCTGATTTTGCTGTTATGAAAGATACTTTACTGCAAGGTGCCTCTTTCATCTTTCTCAGCTCATAAGGTCCATATGAGTTAGTTTCAGACAGTATTTGCCATCTGATGTTCCCATGACAGGCTGGAAGGCAAAAAGGTTATGTTGAAAATTTGTTCCTTTCTCTTCATGGGAACAATTTTGAAAATGTAAATATTTTCTCCCACTGTAAGAGAGAAGAGAGGGAGTAACCGTTAACAAATGCACATCTTGCTCAACATTACATGCCGTAATGCAGCAGTGACAGCTCTCCAGTTAGACAAGGCTTCCAAGTCTTAAAAGCAATGAAAAAAAGAAAAAATACTGTGAATATCAATTCTAAACACTAATATTCCTTCTCCCAATCTTTATATCTTTCTAGTTTATGTGGGCAAGAAATGGTAGTAAATGCTGAATGCCCTGCAGGATTAGTTGTGTTAAGAAGAGCGTCCATTCTGAAAGTTTTGGCACTTAAAGAAGGAACACTGTATAGCAGCTATAATTTTCAGATTTTTAGTTCTTCTATTTTTTTTAATTCTTGACTAAATTATTTCTGTAGTGAATTGTGTACGGTCATTTTCTGGATTTTTAACATTATTAGTTTAATCCAGTCATTCTTTTGCAACCCAAGTCTTGGAAAGCTAACAGGGTGCTAGTGGCAAGTTGTCTTAAAATTTCTCAAGAAGTTAAGTTGCCAGTGCACAAAGTAGGTCATTGATTTCTGAGAACTTTGGTTGCTACATGCAGGCCGTTCTAATGTGTTGAGGCAGTTCTCATCCAGAGGGACAGAAAAGCTTGCAAAATCATTCTGTTTTTTAAAAAATATTCAGAAAAAAATCTGTCTTGTTGAAGATTTGGGGTAAGAGGGACTGCCCACTTGAAGGGATGAGAAGGAGGATTACTTGCAGAAAGGTTGGAGAACTGGGACAGTAATTCTCCATCAGCAACAAAGTCATGGACACAGTGCATGTTTGAAAGTGAATTCTTGATGCCTGTTCAGTGCAGTCTTTCTCATGAACTTTTTTTGCAGCTCTGATCAGTGAGGCTTCTGCCTGATCTTCTACATGAATGGCTGGTGCTTCTTCCTTTCTCTAATATGAAGCTTTTTCTGTGAAGACAAGGGAGGGGCTTCCTCAGAGACTGGGAGATATTGAGGTGGATGATGGCATACCTTAGCTTGTTGAAGACAAGGTTGATGTGACAGGAAGATCTGTGGTAGAGGGTGAACTAAGTGTTTCACAGTATTTTTAAGAAAGAAAACTATTTGGTCTGAAAGCTGGTGGCAGAGGGATTGAGCAGAGAAGCAGATTGCAAGAGGAGCAAACCATCATGGAGAAAACGTAAATTAAAACTGATTTGCATCTTATTATATCTTGGCAACAAGCTAAATCCGGGATAATTGGACACTTTATAGTGTGTAGGCTCTTTGAGAGCAAGTTAGGAAGGAAGGGCCCACCTCTTCCGTTTTCTTCTCAATAGTATATCCCATGTTCCCTCCAGGTCTTTGCTTCCCTCCACCGTATGTATCTTACAGGTGTCTTTAGGTAAGCACTAATTTTCTTTTCAGTAATCATGGCAGTCTTTTTTTTTTTTTACCATAAAAGGCATGGTGGTCTACTCATGTTTTGGGTGTACTTAGTGTAAAAAACCAGCTCTATTTTGCTATACCGTTTCCTAATGCAAGTGCAAAATCTATCTTGCTGGCAGGTAAATGGAGCAAGGGCACCCAGGTGATCACTGCCTATTAGATGTAAGCCCAGGATAGTAAGTGTAGAATAATGTACCCTGCAGAATTTACTGGCTGTGCTGACAGTGTAATACAGTAAAGCTGGTATAGTTATAGCTGATTTGAAGAAGTAACAGTTCCAGTTTTCAGAAAAAATAAGCTTCTCAGAACTCTTGGTTTCTAATGTATTGCTTAGAGAATACTGAGAAAATAGGAATTTCTGAAACTTGGAGAAAGATGTGTTTATGAGATGAAGGAAAAATGCACAATTTTTGCCAAAACAGGATTTGTATTTTAACTGCTTTCTCTTAATAGAATGATCTTATTTTCAAATTGTAAAATGCTGATCATGTGTTTAAAATAAAAATTGCCACATCAGCAGTTGGCTCAAACATTGCCTTTCAAGTATGTCTGCTTTATATAATCCCTGAAATAACTGGGTTTTTTAGTTTTGAAATCACTTCTTCACAGCTGAACTCTGCTGATTTTAAAAAAGCCTTTAAGGTGAATCTTAAGAATTGTTTGGTCTTCCTTGGCATGTTCTGTGCATATATTACAGCTGTATGAAGTTCATTGTTTTCTCACTTTATGATGACATTTAAACGAGGGTGTGTGACTTACGTTATTTCAGATGTTTTACAACCTTGCAAGCACACAGTGAAGTTTTGCCTTCAAGATGTGTAACATTTTAAGGAATGAAAAGAGGTGTTGTTTTGCAGTGTGATTGGACAGGTCACACAGCAGCATTTTGCTTCATCTCCAGTGCCTGCATCCAGCTGGAGAGTCTATTCCAGCATCTTTAGTTGATGCTTGGCTACAGGCATTCTTTCTTAGAATAAATTATATATTTAGAAGTATAGGCAGAAGCTTGGGTACATAATCCTTTCATCAGGTCTAAAGGAAAAGCTGTGTTATATTTAGTTAGCATCAGCAAAAGAAGTTCTGTCATCTTTATTTGATGTATCAGATCAGAGGCATCTCTGGAAACTTGAGCTTTCCTCTGAACACTGCAGCTCAACTGTTGGTGTTGTAATTATTGACAGACACATTTCTGTTAATAGAAACCCATTTGTGTCATTTCAGAACGGACTGTTATTTTAAACACACATTTCATGATCTGATTTAAGAGGTATTTCTGCTTTGAGATGCATCACTTGAGGTGGAAACCTATCTTTGTATTTATGATTCACTCACAGTTGTAAACTAGAATAACTGAGCATGTGGCTGGGGAAAGCAAAACATTAGGCTGTATGATTTAACGTTAACTTATTTTACGTTTATGTGATATTTTCCTAGTATAAAGATATGCTGAAGGGCTTTTCTGTAACAGCTGGGGTTTTTTTCTGAGATGAAATAATCGTGCGGTGAGTAGGATTCTGGCATTTGTATGGTAATGTCATAAGGCTGTATTTCACTTCAAATCATTACAGTATTCTTAAATCTTGGACATGCACAGGAGTCTTGGTTTCAAACTGTCTCTCATTAAATCTGTTGTCAGTGCATCAGTGGATGTAGGATGTGATTTCCTGACAGTACATTTAAAATTGAAAGAAAGGTGTGTATGTTGTGATATTGTCATTTTAAATCCAGTAGATTTAGTTTTGATCAAGGAGAGCACTTGATCTGAATTTCAGAATTTGCATTTATGAATTCATCATTGGTTGCATTTTTAATAGCCTATGCTTTTTTAGTTACGTATGACAACGGAGTGCTTCTGCCGGATACCTTATTGTATAGGGAAAGGCAAATAAAGTATTTGCAAGAAGATATAATTGAGTTTAGGTAAAGCAGTTTTTCAGCTGAAAAAATGGTGCAGAGGAGTATGTCTCTCTGTCCACCCTCTCTGAGCTTCGAAAATGTCTGTGGAACTTTAAGCAGTCGTACAGTTGTTTGAAAATTATGTCTGAAAGCATCATTTTCCCATTACATTTTAATATTATTTAACGTATTTCATCGTAACTGAGTTTATTCATAGGCCCTGTTGAAATGAGGATGCTTGTTTAGGATATCTCATATATTTCATATATTTTCACTCTTAAATGAACAGTAAATACAAAACCATTGCAAACTGGACATCATCTTTCATTTTACTTTCAGATTAGATTTCACTTGCCATTTTATTCCTCGTCATGCAACTCTGTGGATTGCTGGTGTCTTCAGGGATCTAGTAGTATTTTTAGCAGACCTTGCTGTTTTTCTATCTATACCTTTTTTGGATTGCTGCTAAGTCCAGCTCTTTTTGAGTCTTTGGTAAATTTTGTTTTGAAAAACAGGAGAGCTACACTGCTCTTTTGTTTGGCTTCTAAAAATCCCGTAAAGAATCAATTATGTTAGTTTGGTGCCGGTAGTGTGGTGTGTTGTCAAGCTTTTCAGGAATCAAGGAGTTATGAGAATCCACATACTTGTTAACACCTTCAAAGAGCTGTGAAATACTTGTGAGATCTAACTTGGTTTTATAAAAAGCCTATTCATGTTGCTGTTCTACTGTACTCTGTCCAGTGTCTGTTGCTCCTGTTTTCCATTGCTTTTGTTGCACAGAAATGGTGATTATTTGCTTTGTAACTCCTGGACTCCCCTGGGATGCTCTCTGAAGCATTGTCAGGCCCCTGTTGATACTAGTGCTCCTTGGACAAAAGGTTATGCACCACAGTTGGGCCGTTTCATACTTCCAGAGCGTTGGGTCTCTGGCATCTGGTTTCAGTGGCCTCTTCGGTGTGTCAGGATGGCCTTTTGTGCTGGCACTTCAGTGAGACGCAGTTTCTTAGGCTTGCCCTTTGCTTGGAGAAGCTGTCGTGCTGAGGTCTCCCAGATCTTCCTTGGATTCTATTTAACTGTTTTGTGTGTTGTTTGAATAGCTGGTTGTTTTAATGCGTTGCTATCATAAAAGAGCAAACATTTAATTGCTAAGTTGTCCTCTTGGCTAAGGACATAGTAACAGCCATAGTGAATCAGGCCAAAGGGTCATTTACTTAGTCCAGTATGCCTTTTTGACAGAGGACAGTAGTAGGTGTTCTTACAAAATAAGAATGGGTAAAGAAGGTAGTGATGTGATATTTCCCAACAATGCTTTCCCAGTATCCTTTCTTCTTAGGTTAATCAAAATATCTGTACGTACCACACTGTAAAAAATTTGAACTTCACAGAATCCCAGAATGGTTGAGATTGGAAGGGACTTGGACAAGCCCTCAGCTCAAGCAGGGTATCTAGAGCAAGGTGCCCAAGGTCCCAATGGGTTTTGTGTATCTCTACAATAGGAGAGTCCACAACCTCACTCAAGCTACCTGAAAATTGTGTTAATTTTAGAATGAGACATTAATTAAAGGAGTTGCAGATTACCTACTTTTGAACAGAACTCCCAAGACACCAATGTGACCAGTAAGTCTTTAAAGAAAAAGACTTGCAAATATGTTTTCTTCAGTGTTAAAATAATGGATTGCTTGAAATAGTTAAGTAACTATGACTTTGAACTTAAAATAGTGGAATTCAGATTGAAATCCAATTTATAGTATTGTATAGGTGAGTGTCTATACAGTATGAGTACTTTTATGTGCTTAGCATAACAAAATTGCTTAGGCTTTGATGAGAAATGTAGTCTGAAGTCAAGATAAGTTGTACAATTCATCAAAGCAGCTCCTCATATAAAACACTGCATCATGATTTATTTGGTACGTTCTTATATGCTGTAGTTAATATATTTTTTTGAATTGACAGTGTTCTTGGATCTTTTCCAGGGTTCAGCTGATCCCTTAAACAGTGCATTCCACCTGACATACAACATGGTATTGAACTTGCTTCGTGTAGAGGAAATAAACCCTGAATACATGTTAGAAAAGTCCTTTTATCAGTTCCAACATTACAGAACTATTCCAGAAATAGTGGAAAGTAAGTATTGCTGCGTGTTTTTCTCACGTGGGTAGGTATAAAGGATGGTGCACTGTGACGTTGGGTAGTTATATTTCATTAGGGTTATAGGAGTTTATACTTGTGCAGTTTTTGTCTTCCTTGCCAACAGTTGCCACTGCATCATTTGTTGCTGTGTTATGGTTTCAGTAAAAGTAATTTCCACTTGTTCTTAGAATCTATATTGATATGCACTCACAGTTTATGAAGAGAGCTTTCCTCTCTGAGTCAGACAAGAAAGGTTGTCACATTGCTAAACTATAGAGTTGGAAGAAGGAAAAACAATTTTAAAATTTCCTGTGGCTTGAGATGCAGGGAAGAAAAGTCTTCCACCTTTTAAATTTCATTACAGTCTGTAAAAAGAACTTAAGCACACTGCATTCAGAGTAGTCTAGGAGAGAAATGTTTGTTTATAACACAAGGCTAAACTCAGAGAAGACTGAGATGTTATTTGCACTTCACTGAGTAACATTTTGAGTCATAATCTTTAAGTAGTGGGTTTTCATGAGCTGAAGTCAGTTTCCAGAGATCTCAGCCAGTGTTTGAGAGTAAGGCCTCTTTCAAAACTTAATCCAGAGGAATCTTAGGAACATGGCAGGTAACTATGATGCGTAAACAGTCCATCTGTTCATTAGTTAATTGAATATTAAAAGAGAAAGTGTGTATGCACAGGTAGCTTTGATAGACATGCAAAGGGAGGGTTTCAATTGCCTTTGCAGAGTTTCTGTTAGTTTGCAGATGCAATAGTAGTTAAATATAGTGTTTATTCTTGTGAACCTTCCTGTTCCGGTTGGTGTGCCTTGGTCTTTAGCCTAGCATTCCAGCATTGCTGTTTAAAGTAGAAAAGTAGAGCTGAAGAACATTTTTCATCATTCTGGGGCAGTTTCAGTTTTGGCACCGTGTTGTGCATTAGAATTTTGTAGCAGCTTCAGCTGCAATTAAAAACACAAAGGAGAGGATTGGCTGTTTAGATCAAGGGGGAAAGTATGCCCTGAGTATGGATGAATGGCTTATTTCTTTAAAAAGTTGGCAGCTAAAAATAGGGAGCACTTTCCTGTTCCCTCTCTCTCAAGTTCCAGCGGAGTGGTGTCGCTGGGCCACTTTAGAAGCATTCAAATCGCATGCAAGAGAATGAGAGAGGAAAAAGGTACATTTATAAAATCTGTCCTCAGTTTATGTTGGTATTACCAGTATGAGAGAATTAATAATTTTCCTTAGAACAAAAACTAGTTTGCCCAAATAAGGTGTAAAAATATTAGAGGAAGAAAATACTGATTTTCAGCTGAAAAATCAAAGCCTAAAACAAGTTAGGAAGAACTACTTCTAACAAATTCCTTCTTGTTGGAGGATATCTTTTTAGAACGTATCTTTGAACAATCTTGTTTTCATAGCAGGTAGGTGGTGAATAACTTTGTATAAAATCATTACAAGTTTTAATTGGATTTCTGTGCAAGCCTAAATCAGTTATTCCTGAAAAATTGGGTGTCTAGCCTTCTCTGCTTTCAAAAGCTTGTTTATTTAAAAAAAAAAGGTATTTAATTTTCTATAAAAAAAAATCAGTAGACAAAGCTATAGATTTCTAGCCTTTCAGAGAATGGATTATTGTAAATAGAAAATGGGTACCAAAAATGATCACAAAATACTAATCATATAGATCTGAAAGTGAACCATTAATTTCTAAATCTGTGAAGTTATTAATTTTCATGAGATTTTACTTTTCATTATAGGGGTCAATAATTTGGAAGCACAGTACAACAAAATTGTAATTCCCAATGAGGAAAATGTGGTGATCTACTACAGAATCCGACAGCAGCTTGCAAAACTGGGTAAAGATATTGAAGAGTATATTCACAAACCAAAATACTGCTTGCCCTTTTTACAGCCAGGAAGACTAGTAAAGGTAATTTGATTTTTCTTTTGTTTTTTATTTCAAATCTCTACCCGTCTGTGAAATTTGCAGGGTTCATTTGTGTCTTCCATTTCACCATCTTTAAAAATCACATGCATTAAGCACCAGTTTTGACTTTTTGTTTCTTTGCTGAATATTCAATAATGCATTAAAAGAAACGCTGTTTTCGTAATAAATAATAGTCTCTGACTGCTGTTGTAAATATCAGAAATACAAAAGCTACACTTGCTTTGATGTGATTATACATGACTAAAACATCTTGTAATACTTCCAGGTCAAGAATGAAGGTGATGACTATGGATGGGGAGTGGTTGTCAATTTCTCTAAGAAATCAAATGTGAAGGTAAAATACTCATTCTCTCCATTAGCAAAATATATACCTTACTGCCTTTTCTGAAAATAAAACACCTATTTTGTTTATATTTAGTTTTTCTAAGGCAAAAAAGTTCCCTTTCACGCCAAAATTTACAAAAAGCTCCAGCCTTCCTGAAGTGAAAATGCAAAGAAAAAAGGCTATAGAAGATGGGACAAACCTCAAGTCCTGTGTTCATTAAGTTTTGACACATTTGTGGAGGAAATGCGTGCTTGTGTATAGCATTACAGACATTTCAGACCAGGTTGTTTCTGAGGCATCTTCTATGCTACACTAAGCTGCTCACAAGAAAGATTCTTTATCTCCTCTCAAAAATCTGTAGAAGCTCTAAGTGAGGGTTGAGAACACAGAGAGACTGACATTTGACTCTGTGTAGAAGGTTGTCTTAGACTGGGGACTTGTGTGGACTCTTAAGTTAGTGCATGAGACATGGGATTGCTTGTCCTCTGAGACATTGCCACAGAATTGAAAGTTGGGAAATTAAAATACAAAGGGAGCAAACCAGTAGAAATGGATCTGGGGGAATTTGGAAGAAAATACAGAGGGCAGTGATGCAATAGAAGCCAGAATTGGTTTTACTTTCAGAAATGCATTTTTGTAGTTGGTCTCTGCATAACCCCTAGATTATGTTTTGCTCACCCTTTCAGAAATGTTTCGACAGGCTACTCTGCTCCCTAAATTAAAAACTACGTTTAAAGTGTATTTTTTTGGTGGTAGCATTTTCAGTGTAATTTTAGCAGGAGAGCATTGACATTAATTACTAGGTCTAAATGAGAAGTTGCCTTTGTCAAGTTCTGGTGCCTCCTGTTCATTGTGGCACCTTTTGAAGCTTCTCTAATATATGTTCATTAAAGAGGAAATGAGAAAAATGTGTGCACACAGCACTTGTTAAAAGAGATTTTGTTTTCTGTGTTCCTTTGAAAGTCACATTTCTTTCTTTTTTCAAGTTGAAAAGCTGGACTGTTACTGCTGTTGTTTAAACTTTTGCTTCTAGATTGTTTTTTTCATAGAGCCACATGAATAGTAAACCAGATTTACCCCCTAACCCCAGCTTCCTATGTAAAATTGCCACCTCTGTCACTAGAGGCATGTCTTCTATCTGTGTCATATTTTATCCACCTATATATTTGCCTTCCCTCCTAGCCTGTCTCACTGTTGTATAAACCTTTGGGTTTGAACATTAGCTTTGAAAGTATGGTTTGTTTTGCAAGAGATGTCTCTTGGCTCCAGCAGCACTTTTCTCATTAAGTCGTTCTAGCAGCTGGATTGAATTTTATTCCTTCTGAGTGTGTGGAAAGAATGACAAAAGGTGCTGGAAATTAAAGCTATGTAACTTTTAAAACCAGTATGAAAATACTAGTTTCTGTGAGCAGAGGCCAAACAAATTACTTGAAGAAGCTGTTATTTACCCATTTTAATGTGTCTATTGAGTGCATTTTTGTCCTGAGATCCAGGACTTTCCCTATTAGTTTAATGTAAAAGTATACTTCGTACTGGCAAGATACCATTATTATGCTGTGTCTTTAAACCTTTGTTGACTTCTATGCTGAACAGTTCTTTGGATTTGGTTTTACGAATTATGTCGAATTTGGGCTAAATTGCTAGTTTTACTTCCGTTGTAAATTTTTATGCCCTGTATTGTAGTTCCGAACTAAGTTCTTTTTTAGTGAGGTATATATGAAATTAATATTGACTTTTAGGGTTACAATATGTCTTTATTTCACTGAGTAACACTATTTGTTCGTTTCACTGTGAAAGCAAAGGCATGAGTTATGTCAGTTGTATTTGTTCTTAATTATATGTAGGTGCTTTTCCATCGTAATTTCACACTTCAGTGTTCCACAAAATTGTCAGTGCAAATAGCCCTTTATCCTGAATTACAGTAGACAGAGGAATTTGTTTCAAGCAGGGGTACTTGCTATGCATTGTACGTTACAGTAGGCACCAAAGTACTTTGGAATTAATAAAAAACCCAAATATTTTTGAGTGAGAAATTTTATTTCCACTGGGTTGTGCCAGCAGTGTGCCAGTGATATTGTTGTACTGTTTATAGTCCATATTGTCATCTCATCAGTGATTCTAGTCCTCAAGTTTTTGTCTGTTAACTGTTACTGACACTAAAATTTGAGATGCTGGAATTCTATCTTCCCTGTTCAGATTATTATTATCCTTCTTTATTTATAATCTTTACTACATGGACATCTTTTTTAGTGCTTTATCATGGTCATGGAATTTTCAGTGAGCCTGATGTTACTTATCTGGGACTCCAGATTTGTTACCTGTGCTGTATTTTGTTTCTTTTTTTTTTTTTTTTTAATGCAACGTCCAGTACTGCTCGCATGATACAGATATGCATTGCAGTTTCATAACACGTTGGCTTACTTTGAAAGAGCTACATCTAGAAGAAACACCTAAAGCTGCAAGCAGACCTTAGGGTACACTGGCAGGGGAGGATGGGAAGGGATAATTTTTTCAAGTTGTGTTTTTTTGTGGGAGGGATCTTTCAATCATTACAGATTCAGTAGTTTTTAGAATATAGTACAATACTGAGCAGGTACTCTCTAAAGGGACATAGCTCATTTCATCCCTTTAGGTATTGAAAAAGTCATGCATTTTCCTTCCATTCTTGCTGGTAAACAGGTATTCTAGGTCTGTTTTTTTTCTGTATCCCCAACAGCCAAATTCTGGTGAATTGGACCCGCTGTATGTAGTTGAAGTGCTCCTGCACTGCAGCAAAGACAGTTTGAAAAATTCTGCTACTGAGGCTGCAAAACCAGCCAGACCTGATGAGAGAGGAGAGATGCAGGTTTGTTACACATGTTCATTCTGAATAGTTCCTTATAAACTTTCTCACATATTCTATTTCCAAAACATTTGCAAACTGTGGTAAATGAGAGGTTGATGCATTAAGAAAAGAGAAAGGAGCTGTATGCTGAACTCTGCCTTCTTAATAAATAAAAGGAATACATTTTTAGCTGTCTNCCAAGGATGGTGACTCCACCACCTCCCTGGGCAGCTTTGCAAGATTCTCTCATTCTAAAATTAAATTGAAATTTTTAGTGAAAGCATTTGCATTATTTAAAATCTCCAATTTGAAATCCTATATCAAGACAGAGAGTTAAAATTTTCAGATCAGAGACAGTTGCTTAATTTGTCCACATGATTTTTCACAGAATATCCATTTAAACCATAAGATACTGATTCTTCATGGTGTTATCATGGGTTTGATACTTAGGAATAGCTATTTTCTGGTTTGATGTTCTGTGTTGTTAGCATTCCTAGTTAAGTGCATGATGATAATTTGTCTGGTTTGGATCATAAGAGATATTCCAGCAGATAAGACACAAGGTAATAGGAAAGCTCTTGGGTTTTTTTCACTAGTAGCCTCTCTCCAGATGTAACTGTATTCAGAATTCTCCCATTTGGACAAGCTTACTTTCCTTCTTTAGGAATACTTTATCTCATTAGCCGCATTTTCCTGCTTTCTGATACTCCATAAGCCACTGCTATGTTCTTGTGTACTCAGTTTTCCTTTTCCTTTGAGAAAGGTTTGCTATGTGCCAGTAATAAGAAGTATGTTTTTTATTGATTTGTAAGTTACTATGCTCTCTGATAGGTTGTTCCTGTTTTGGTACACCTTATCTCAGCTATCAGCAGTGTCCGACTTTACATACCGAAAGACCTAAGGCCTATTGATAACAGGCAGAGTGTGTTAAAGTCTATACAGGTAAGTTCCACTGGGCTGTGTAAGCATTCTGCTCTGATCAGTGAGGTACTCTTGGACCCAAGACAGTTTGTTCTAAAGAAATTTTTGTAAAGCTTCTGTCAGATCTTCAGCCTTGTTCTGTAAAGGAATTGGAAGCCACAATGTATGTCAGTTCTTTCTTCTTGTTCAGGTCATTTTAAACTGAGTTTGAAAGCAGCTGAAACATCACATAACAAACATTACAGGCTTCTGTAGTTATGCCATTACTCCCTTCTGTGTCCCTGTAGTTATGCCAGCTAATTTGTAAAATGTAATTTATTTTACTGTCATTAATCTTACCTAAAGAATTTTCTTTCCACTTTTTAGGAAGTACAGAAGCGATTTCCTGATGGAGTACCATTACTAGACCCTATTGATGACATGGGCATCAAAGACCAAGGATTGAAAAAAGTAATCCAAAAAGTAGAGGCATTTGAGCATAGGATGTATTCACATCCTCTTCACAATGATCCCAACTTGGAGACCGTATACAAACTGTGTGAAAAAAAATCACAGGTAAAGATACAAACCAAAACACTGTATGTCTCTTCAGTTGAACAGAGAGAGAGGATAGTGGTTCTCTTCCTACTTGCTTTTCTTTCTATTTGCAAAGCCCAAAGAACCATTTTTTAAATTAATCAGCCCGAATAAACCCTTTTGAATACAGAACAATTACTGAATGTCACTAACAAACTGGCTGAGTTGGTAGTGTGCCCTTGATTGATATAGATGGGATGTATATCTGGAAAAAAACCTCTTCCAAAGAAGTCATTAGGAATTAGGTTACGAGGGTGCCACCAGTCTCTTTTGCTGAATAGGTACAGCACAATACAGTGTAGGAAAAGTCTTCATAGATAATTTTAACTGATATGTAGATAATTTTAACTTAAGATTTTTTATATGTTTGTATAAAGGTACATTGAATTGATGGGGCTTATTAGCTTGGGGAGTGTACCACAGAAGTCATTGTGCTGGCCCTTCCTGAGCTGACTCCCATCCTGGAAGCAATGCACTTAGTCATTTTTTATAGAGTTGTACCCTGCTAGACTGAAACTGGTGCTTTTTCTGTGCTGCTCCAGAAAACAGTTTCTCCAGGCAGTGCTTCACAGAAATGAGTGAGGTATGGTATGGTATGGGCAGCACAAAGTTGCATGTGGTAAGACCTGATGGACCAAGCAGCCTTCTGCAAGGGTGTCTGCTGTCAGGATGTGGACAGTGACTGAAGAACTGTCTGACACTGGAGAAGTTCTAATAGCAGAAAATACTGCCTTTGGGTTACTTTTCATTGAATAGTTTGTTAGCTGAGACTTAGTACAGGTCTCAGATGATGAGTGCTTGTTTCTCAGTGATGGATTGCTTCCATGTCTTTTTTGGTTGGGCTGGTTGGGTTTGTTTCCCGTGCTGGGTAAATCGGTTGACTTCCCCAACTTGCCAGAGTTTCCTGTGGTTAAATGGAGCTGGTTTTTAAAATTATTATTTAATTTGTTTTAAACCACCTTAGTTGAGTTAGGTGGGTCAATGTCAATTAATGTGTTCATATATCTTTGTTCTGACACCTTTTTGTAGATTAAACAATTAAACAGTTATATCTATTAAACCAGCAATGTGTCATTCCTGTCCTTCTGCCCCCCAGATTGCTATGGATATTAAAGTAGCAAAGCGAGAGCTGAAGAAAGCTAGAACTGTTCTACAAATGGATGAACTCAAATGCCGGAAGCGTGTTTTGAGAAGACTGGGGTTTGCCACATCTTCAGATGTTATTGAGATGAAAGGACGAGTTGCTTGTGAAATCAGCAGGTAACTGGTGTCTGAGCAACGTGTTGATTGTCAGGAATACACACTTTACTGTCCTTGCTGAAATTAGTACTCTATGTTTGTATTTTGAAGTTCTGAGACCATTATAAGAAAGATTCTTCAGAGACTATGTGATTTGTGTAACAAAGGGAATATTCTGATTCAGACAGTGTAATTAAAGGTAGCAACTTAAGGACAAACCAAAATAGATTTTAAAATTAAAACATGGACACGAAAACGCAAAAACATTTTGCCTGGCTTAGGCAATAGACTGTGTTTTCAATTAATGTTGTATATTATGTGAGAGGATGGTCTCAACGTCTGTGGTTGAAGCTGAACCAGGATTCTTGGTGCAGAGTCACTCACAAGTGTGTAACAATGATTGTCACCAATTATCAAGTTGTTGACAGGTTTGGAATACATACAGCTTAATTGTTTTCCATAGGCTGTTGGGAAAAATCCGTTAAGTGGTGCATTTTGCTGTAATACATTTAGCAGGTACATATATATTGAAACATGTGGGAACTCTTGAATCAGACTTTAATATTTTACCGTATAATTCAGATTCTGGTAGAATAATAACTTTCTCCCATGCAAAATTTGATAGCAAATGGGCAAGCTGAATCAGAATTTTATCAACTTTCTGCCTGTCTAGAACTGTTTGATGAGTTACAAATCTCTTTGTAAAAAACTAATTTGTTTTCCCTCCATCTTATGCATGATAATCTCTAAATATAAAGGTTTAGTCTTACCAATCTGATGTTTTATCGAAATAATTATGTTTGGATTTTGTACCAACATCATGCACTTCATGATTCATGATTAAGTCTTTATTCTTCAGGTAAATTGAAGCAAGTTTATTCCTTTTTTCAGTATCATCAACCCAGTTGAATCTTTTTTGGGCAACAGCAGTACCAGTTTTAGTCCTTTTCATAAGTTGCCTAACTCTCTGGGTTTTTTCCATCTTTTTATATCCTGTCTGATAAAAACTGACTGAAGCAGCTGTTAATATTAACTTACATGAATTGTTAGAAGAGATTCTTTGTAATCCAGTAAGCGCTTTTAGTTTCTTTAAAATACTGTCTTGGTTTCCTACTAATTAGCATTCCCCTTAAAAAGTTAATACATTTGGTGTTGTATTTGGTGTTCCCATCATTAAAATTCAGATGGTAGTTTTTTATCCATATCCAGTTGCTTCCATTTAAAAATTACACTTCAGTAAATCTTTCCCCTAAGCTTCCTTGTCTTTCTTTAGTGCTGATGAGCTACTCCTGACAGAAATGATGTTCAATGGTCTCTTCAATGACTTGTCTGCAGAACAGGCAACTGCACTACTCAGCTGTTTTGTATTTCAAGAGAATGTGAGTTACTTCTTCAAGAATTCTAGATGTTCCTGTGTTCCAACAGTATTGTTTATAATGCAGTTCCAGAAATCAATCATAACAGCATGAGCCATTGCAAGGTTTTTGTCCCTTCCTAGGGTGTTTGATATGAACACCCATGGAACTTACCAAACGCATTGCAGCTTCAGTGCTAAAGTATCTTTCCTCATGAGTGACATCCCAAAGGTTGTGTGAAATTGCAGTCCTCCCTGTGCAATGGGGCAGTATGAATAGATTCTCAGCATACATGCTGATATTTATGTATGCATACAAACATGCCTTCATACAATTTAAAATGTGGAAATGATTATTTCAAAAAAGAGACATTCTGGGTTTGAGGGTATCTTTAATTCTGAGAAATGTCCTTGTTACGGTATGTGGACAGGACCCTCCACCTATTGATGGAAATGGTAGTACCACATGGAATTGATGCAGAAAAAAGCTGTTAAAAACAGACCATATGTTTTTAAATGCAAAACCGTGGGCATTTCATACCAGAGATCGTTTTTTTCCCACCTGCAAGCTGTAAACAATGTCAGCATCATCAGGGAAATATAGTAAACTTCCATGTGAAACATTTTTGCAAATACCTAGCAAGATGTATCACTCAGGTTGATTCTAAATATGGGAAAAGCAGCCGGAGATGCTAATGGATTACATTTGTTAATAGATGGGATGCCAAGGTAAGCCATTGTTACACAGAATATTGTGGTTCACTCAACAGCAGTACTTGAGTTTAAACAGCTGGGGCATAAAAATGTTGCTGTATTTTGAAAAGCCATATTTTCATACATTATCACTACTGATGTGTGAGTTACTAAAAGCATTTGCTTTTTATATTGTTAAAAGTTTGTAACAGTAAAAAGTAGTAAATGGCAGTTCCTTTGGCAGTTCAAAACTATGGTACAGCTAAATAAGAGGGAATTTTGGAAATATCTGGAAACCATGTGCTTTTTTCATAATGTTGGCATATTGCGCAGAAATACTTAGATTTCTGATTTAGTTTGATGAACAAGTATTTGGGGAATTCAGAAATTTTAGTGTTTGGTAACACACTTAAGGACTTTTTGGAATACTTTAGGAAGGCAGTATCACACATTGAACTTGTGTTTTTGCATTTAATTTGGTGTAGAGCAAATGTAAGGGAGTACATGAGATTATTTAATGTCTTCTCTTTCAGTCCAGTGAAATGCCAAAATTGACAGAGCAGTTGGCAGGACCACTTCGGCAAATGCAGGTAACTAGAAATCTGTCTGTGCTCAGAGTTAACATGAGTGAAGTTTGTGAGCAGTGTATAATAACTGCATGGTAAGGACCTGATTTTGGTTCATCAGTTAATTTGGATGGCACTGCATGTGATTTTGCAATATGTAATAATGCGTTACATTGTTTGCAAGAAATCTTTATGCTAGTATAGAACACGCCTTTAAAACTTCTATAAGCTGACTTACTGCACTGTAAATTGTTAGTGCAGACAGGCTTAGTGTAAACAGTGGTTTAATTGCTGATTCTGAGGAATTCACACTAGAAAGGAAACATCCTCTATGCAGTACCTAATAACGTACAAGTCTTTCTATCAGTTAAACACTTACTCTGTTTAATGTAAATTTAAAATATTTTATTTTAAAGGAGTGTGCAAAAAGAATTGCCAAGGTGTCAGCAGAAGCAAAACTGGAAATTGATGAAGAAAATTACTTAAATTCTTTCAGACCCAACCTGATGGATGTCGTGCATACATGGGCAAATGGAGCTAACTTTGCTCACATCTGCAAAATGACTGATGTCTTTGAAGGTACATTAATCAGCTGTTCTTTAGAAGGTGTGAGATGGTAATTCCACAGTATGGAGTGGTATTTCTGAATAACCTTATAATAGACTCAGATGTGTTCAAGTATCTGCATGGCTAAAACCAAGTGGGAAAAAAATACTGATTTTATATATTAATTTATAGTTATACTGTTGATAATTTGGAATCTAGGAAGATTTTTAATAGGGATGTCTCTCTATTTTAAAACCTTTCTATAAAACTTAGAAATTCTAAGCATTACAAAAAAAATGTTTACTTTTTCTAATTAAAGGGAAAGCTACTGTCTTCCAAGTGCTTGTCATGAAGAAGTACATCTCTTGCATTTGTCCTCATTATGTTTAAGTGTTTTGTTTACCTGGTAACCATTTGACAGTTCCTCCTGCTGGCTTAATCATGACAGAAGGAAGAAGTGGTAACCAAGTCTCTGTTTTGGATGGTTTTTCACAGCAGTGTAGTGCAGATCGTTGTAAAGCCTCGATGTAACCTGTCTTGGGTTAATTTGGTTCCTAAAATTGGAGCACAAGAAACTGCCCCTTGAGAAAGAAGACTTAGTATTCATTTTTTAAAAGTATGATCACTTAAAGCCCAGATACTTTGTAATAAAGCAGACCATTCACCTGAACCACAATGAAAGAATTCATTTCATGAGCAGCTGTATTGAAAGGTTTAAAGAACAGTAGGATGAGTGCCCCAGTCTTACAAGTCTGTGTGCAGTGACTGATACTTGAAAATCCGTTTCATTTTGGAAGTTGTTACTGTCACTAATGCCTTGCCTCTCTCAGATGCTGTTTTCTTGTTTGCAAATTGAAGCCCTTAAAATTAGGGAATTCTTGCATGTAATACAATGCAGGATTACCTAGAAACTTTATACAGTAGGTTGTGTGTGAGCAACAGGAGTCCTGCCAGTCTGTGATTGTGCATTCGGCAGATTCCTCCTATTGCAATGGTGTGTGAGTCTTCCATCTGCTGCAGAGGCACCCTGAGTAGATGGAACACAGAAGTAGCATGTAGTTGGCCTGTGTTTTTACACTGACACTTGACTGTTCAGAATACTCTAGGCAGTAATGTTTTCTCTTTACCGTATTTGTACTAAGACTAGTTGGCCAGCTTTGTCCTAGCCCATAGTGCTAGTTCCCTCAAACTTAGATATTGCAGGCCTATTTTGAGGAGATCAGCTCTTGTGGCAGGTGTCAATGAATGATTCTTCCCTTAGTTTTCAATAGGCTGGTTTTCTCAGAATCAGCTAGGTTGGAAAAGACCTCTGAGATAGTGCCATAGTCTAGCTGACAAGGTGGTGTTGAGTCAGAGGTTGGACTCTTAAGTGCCACATCCAGTCTCTTCTTAAATACAAATGCATTGTCCAAAAGGAAGGAAAGCACTTCAGGCATCCGTTGTCTGTTATGCTTACCTTAAATGCAGTTCGGTATTCCTGAGTCCCAGGGTAGTTTTACCTGGTTAGCCAAAATAATAATAGTGATTTCCAAATCAGAATACAAAATAAGCCCAGGTGCTCCAAGAGCAACACAGTGAAGTAGTGTTGATTTGCTAATGAAAATGCATTGTCATTAGGCTGATATATGTATGTTGGGAAGAAATAAAAATGAGAGAAGCTTTTTAAAGCTGTTGGGAAGAATGCTAAACTGAAATAAGTTTCCTATGAGTTAACTGCAGATCAGTTGCTTCATTTTGTGGAATTATATTCAAAAAATCCAATTCTTTTTCTTACACAAAAATGTATGTTTACAAGAACCCCAGTTAGGCTGCCTGTAAACAAGTGCTCGGAATGGCTGTCAGGGTCAGCCTTGTAAGTGGAGATGAGCAGGATCTTTGATAGCTGAACCAGGGCCTTGCTTCTGTTGGCTTGTGCTTTGTGTCCAATAGGCTGTGTGTGGGTTTTTCATCTCATGTCATTGCAGTAGGTTTTACAGATCGCTGTCCTTACACAAACTGTTATTACTGTAGAAACTGATACAACCTAGTGAGAACATATGAATATTTTTAGAAGTGTTACTTTACTTTCATAATTTCTTACTTTCCCAAGAGCTTTTTTAGAATGTTCTTTTCATATAGACAGTTTTTCTTCAGATACTAGGCCTTGTCTAGAGGTAATTTTCACTGAACCATGGAGTCCAAACCCTCTTCACTGAGCATCTTCCATTAGATCCAGTTGCTCAGAGCCCCATCTAATCTGACCTTGAATGTTTACAGGAACAGGGCATCCACCACCTCTTTGGGCACCCTGTTCTGGTGTTCCACCAGCCACATCATAAAAACATTTTTTCCTTGTATGTAGTCTGAATTGATCCTCTTTTAGTTTAAAACCATTATCTCTTGCCCTGTCACTGAAGGCTTTACTAAAAAGTCTCCATGTTTCTTATTGGTCCTTGTAAGTACTGAAAGGCCCACAATAAGGTCTTGCCAGAGCCTTCTCTTCTTAAGGCTGAACAACCCCTACACCCTGAGCCTGTCCTCAGAGGAGAGGAATTCCATCTTTCATCATTTTTGTGGCTTCCTCTGACCTGTTCCAACAGGTCCATGTCCTCCCCAGACTGAGGGACCCCAGAGGTGGATGCAGCATTCCAGGTGGCCTCTCACCAGAGCAGAGTGGAGGAGCAGAATTGCCTCCCTCACCCGGTTGGCCATGCTGCTTTTGGTGCAATCCAGAACAATTTGCTTTCCGGGCTGCAAGTGCATATTGCACTGCTGGGTCATGTCCAGCCTCTCATCCATCAGCACTCCCAAGTCCTCAGCAGAGCTGCTCTCAGTCTCTTCATTCCATATCTACCCTATGACAGTTATTTTGCCTATGGTAATTTTGACTGTAGATATGAGATGCTGCTGAAGGAAATGACCGAACAGGATACTGTTTGCCTGTGGCCAGAGGAGCACAAGCATTTAAGGTCATTTTGTGAAACTTGTAGCAGTGACTGAAGTGCAAGTAAAGTTCCAAGAGGAGATGAACGTGTTAAAAAAACACTGTGGGTGTTGGGTAGTAGTGTAGGAGCTATGTCAAGACAGCTTGTGTGCATTACTGTAATCATGCTTTGAGTGGTAAAGTGGTCCATGGACTCTTTAGGGGTCCAGGAGTAGTAAGGCAGATCACTTACTGTTTCACTGCCTCTGTCAACTAAAGAACTAAGGATTATCAAAAAAAAACCCAACAAAAACAGATCTGTGGTAGTTCTTGAAGCAGCAAACTTGTGAATCCCCAAATCCTCTAGATTTTGAGGGAAGTCTTAAGAAGTACTTGAAAGAAAAATCCACTAAACAGCGCCAAAAGCCCTCTGACTGAGGCATTTCCTTGAAGCTGTTTCCAAATGCTTGTCCTTCTACTATCTTCAGAGAAAAATTTACTGTGTAAACAGAAACAAAGTTTCAGACATATGGCTGTTCTTACCCTTGACTTCTAGAAAAATTGAACAGGGTTGAAGAAGGACTTTTTACTGAATTAATCAGTGACATGATGTGGCCCAAAGTGACACAAAGTTTTCCCTCTCTCCATTATACAGGTAGCATAATTCGTTGCATGAGGCGCCTAGAAGAACTGCTGCGGCAGATGTGCCAGGCTGCAAAAGCTATTGGGAACACAGAGCTGGAAAATAAGTTTGCAGAGGGTAGGTATTTCACAGTCTACAAAGTAATTCTAGAAATGAAAGAAAAGTGCCTGAGGCCGGAAGGGGATTGCACAGCTAGTGATAACTGAAGGTGAACGATTTGGTCTAAGTTTTAGCTAAGTTTGTGTCTGAAAATACAGTGACTATGACTGTCACATTGTATGTGACTGATGTACAATGACTTTCATTTAATACTTGTAACATGCTTGTAACTACTTAAAATAGGGATTGTGTCAGTTAAGACTGAGAGATTAATACCCTTTTCCTTCTTAACAGGGATTACAAAAATCAAGAGGGATATTGTGTTTGCTGCAAGCCTTTACCTGTAACAGAAGATGTCTTCCAGAAACTACTATATTCACAGATAGGATGGAACAAATTCATCAGCATCCCATGTTACTTCCATGTCAAGTAATTTCTTTTAATGGTGTGTACTTAAACCACAGTTGTTTCAACAAGGCATGTACAAACAGCAGTGTATGTAATTATAACTTGTTACGGTTTTTTCAATAAAAATTTACAATTTGAATAGCTTTTTTGTTTTAAGCAAGAGCTACAACCAACAGAAATTTTAAGTTTAGATATACAATAACTGTGGCAGATGTTACTATATACAGGTAAAGTGAGCATCCAAGAGCAGCAGCAGTCCCTTAAAGGCATTTACTTATAGTACATAGTTAGACTTGTGAAGTTGTTTTCTTTCAGAGCAAGACAGGTGACAGGTTGGTCATTCTTTATGGTTGATGATTGCTGCCAAAGTGATTTCCATTTGTTGGGGTCTCATGTAGGGTTGTATGGGAATCTTCTTTTGGTTGAAATGTGCATCCTCTCACTTTGAAAAAGTCAGACACGTACACAACCTAAAAGAACAATTTAGTGTTACGTTCCTGCACTCATAAGTTTTTAAAACAACAACTTTTGCAGAAGATAAATTCTATGATCAAGACTAATAAAAAGCTCTATCAGTGTAAAATAGTAGAAAATGGCTGGTAAGTCTTGTGTGAAGTTCTGACCCCTTTCAATGGTTTTTTTTCTCCCTCCATTTTACTCTTCCACTGACCATTTAGCCACTGAT
>VWZG01011020.1:48162-58964 GCA_013396735.1 Grallaria varia | reverse complement strand
ACAGGCAGTACTTCATTACAGCAGCCATATTTTGAACAGCACTAAATGAGAGAGTGAGGTGTGCTTGCTTGAGGGCCCACATTGCAAGTATGATTAAATTTTTTTTCTGTAATTTTTTAGAATAGGACAGGAGAGCTTGTACTTTAGCGGATGAAGAGGGTTCAGTAGTTAGCAACTGTTATTCTCTGGGGTGTCACTCTCACTTGCATTTCTTTAAAGCTGGTTAAAAAAGTTTGGATTCCTCTCCTTGCCAAGGTTCACAGCTTCTCCCTCCCCCATGCTTGTCTCTCACCCTTAAGTCCAGCACCTGCCAGGCCAACTCTATCTATACAGTCCTTTCCTGCATTCCTTTGAACATACTACCTCACTTCTTTCACAGCTAGGAAACATCTCCCTGACTGTGAGGCAGGTGCCTTGATCCAGTTCTGCAGCTTGCTGTCTTCCCACTGCTCACTTCACACTGGCAGGTGTTCTGCATATAGTGTTGCATGGAGTACAATAAATGAGAAGCCTTCTCTCATGATCCCTTCCCACATTACCTCTTCCCCTCCCACTGCAGAACATCATTTACTGCAGAAGAAAGTCTCCCACACTGGCAGCTGGCTGATGACCATGTGCATTTCAGCTTCCACGTAATGCTGGATTTGCTCGATTCAATTTAGTGGTCCAGGTGCAGTTGCTGCCCCACTCTGGTCTTAGCTCAGCTCACTGTTTCTGAAGAGGAACTCTTCAGTTCTTCCAGATAAGAGTTTGGGGAGGAGAGGGTTGGTGTGGGCATTCTTAAAAGTAATTTCCTCCTTTCTTCCTCCTTTCAACTCTTTTCACTCTAATGCCACCTTCTATTGTTTCTTTTGTTACCAGGAACCTCTGAGATACCTTCTGAGCCATCCAACATCCTTGACTAAACTTGTTTTCCTAATAAAAGCACCCTCAGCTCCTCAATCCCTGATGTTTCTTACTCCCTTTTCTTAGAAAAGGAGATTTTTTTTGTACAAAAACAAGGGGTAGGGTTTCCCAAAGCTGCTCCAAGATTCATTTTTATTATTGATTGCAAGAAGTAAACAAAACTTGTTCCTTTCAAGACGAATTCCCTTCTGACTTGAGAAAGTTGACGAACTGTTTATCTTGGAGGTGGGTCTTCCCAGCTTCTAGTACTCAAAATGCACACAAATAGGGAAGGGTTTTAGTTTCCCATCAGACTGAAAAAAGAGGCTGTATAAGTTGGCAGAGGCAGACACTTTCTCTCCTTTTTCTTCAAGGCCTTTTCCCCCATTTACCTTGTACACAGTTCTCTGCTGTTGTAGCTGAGATTTAGAATTTGCCAAGAAGCAGAAAGCATGATTTATATATAGAGGCCCACATGGTTTTGCAGTTGACCATTTCCATTGTGCTTAATTGAAGAGCCCTTGAGCAGAGACAACTAATTTCATGTTGTCCAACAGCTAAAACTGCCACATCTCACCGGGCCAGGGCCCACCTCACTGCCCAAAGAACTACAGCCAGTTTAAGGAGTAGTTTACCCACTACAGCCATTTTTGAAGCATTAGAAATGGAGGTCTGCTTTCCTGTGAACACAGCCTGTAATTCTGAGGTGCTGTTTGTAAAAGCAGCATTCACACACACATGCACCTCCTTGGGAATTACTCACAATGAGCACAGCTACCACTGCTCCTTGGATGAGTCCTGTTAAAACATCACTCCAGTGATGCTTATAGTCAGAAACACGTGAGAGACCCACATAGATAGATGCAGCAATGAGACCAAATTGTATAGTAGGGCGTACAAGTCTTGCCCAGTCTCCTTTCATTCTGGCCTGAAGGTAAAGCTGAAAGAAAAAGAAAAATAGTTGTGAAATGCAGCAAACACAGAGGCAATAAAACTATCTTGAGTCTGTTTGAAGAACCGAGTCAAGATTTGCATTGAGAGACTTGATAACACCCAGCTATTCCAGGTGCTTCACTCTCACAAGGCCGCTAAGGTGGAGTTTGATAGTGTTGGTCTTTGTGTTCTGTGTAGCACCATCATGTTAGATACTTGCTCTATTTGTACCAATGTGACAAATGAGCATTTTCAGGATAAAGGTCCTGGTAATACCAGAGTCACTTAAGGCTTAAAAAGAACCCAGTGGAAGTCAAACCAATACTTTCATGAACAACAGGAAAGTCTTATACAAAAAGAAAAGTTTACATATACTATACGTAGAGCTGACTTTATTTTTAACTTTGAAGTTTTTAACTTAATTGTGATCACCTTTTTTAACACTATGTTCCAGCTGTAGGCAAATATCAGAACTAACTCGATAAAATGAGTGATAACATCTAGGATCACATTCCTCAGTTGTCACTGGAGCATTTCACTGAGCTGTCTCTTCTTCACTCTTTTAGCTGCATATTAACCGTGTTGCCACTTGGTAAACAAGGATGTGAGCAGTTCCCATGCCTTTTCCCTCCCCTCAGCTCTGCTTCTATTGTGTATATCTATGCTTTTGATATGTTATCTCAGATTCACTCTATTTATTATTTTCCCATCTAATCCAAGGCCCTGCCTTTGCTTTGTAGCTGAGGAGGAGCTTTTCCAAATCCACTCCATAAATATCATCAAATTTATTCTGGAACTTGATCCTATCACCAGAAAAGTCACCATAGTTACTGTATTTACTGAGAAGAACAATACAGTTTGAAGTTATATTTAACATTTCAAGTATATCTTTTCAGAGCCACCTAAAAACTTCATGAAAAGGACAAAACCTTTACTGGCAGTCTTGAGAAACCGTAGAAGTTAACTAACACACAGGCATCAGGCACTGAGCAGCACAACAAACTATGGTAAAACCCTCTGCTGCCAACTTCAAAAGCCATGGCTAACTTTTGAGAAGCATTACATTTACAATGTAAACACAGGCACAGAGCACACTCTGTAGATGCAAAGGTGCTACTTTCCGAAGTTAAACATTTGGGGAATGTTTCTCTGGGTAAATTACATCATAATTTTGGTATGCTGACATTTTCAGCTATAAATGGAGCATCAAAAACATCAACCCTACCCGTAGCCAGTTTTCTTTAATAGCAAGGTCAGGATGAAGTCAGACTGAAGAAGCAACAGCTAAGCCTGAACTGGAAAATGTCCCCTTCAAAGCAGTGGACTCCACATATTACTGTGGCACTCAAATTCACCACCAGGGAAACCACATGTTAGGAACTTCAAAAATTATCTCTTACATAGTTCTTTTCACAAAAGATGTTTTAATGGACTTAATATTATTTATAGATCTAGCAACAGTAAACCAGAACACTACCCAAGTGCCAGATGGACCAGAGGTGGGCCCAAGGAGCACATGCTGGGAGCCTAAAGATTTGATTTGGGCTGATGATTTGATACTGACTGTTCTTTCCTCTTTCCATATTCTACTAAAGTCTGCTAAAGGCAGCTAACAATACCTTGCTGCAATGAAGTTCTTTCTATATGAGCCTTTTTGGTAGTTGGCAAAGATGCATAGTCACAGTAGAAAGAAAAAGGGTTATGAAACTGCAGATATGTGACAAAACAGATTGGCTTCTAAACACTGGAAGAAAGTGAGGCAAACCACACAAAAGCCAACTTGGAAAGGTGCCAGCCTACCCCACTGAATGATCAGTAAAGCAGTCTTTGCATTGCCCTTAATGCAGCATGTATTCAGATTTTCTTTCTGCTTGACAAAGCATCAAAAAAACTTGGATTTGACATCATTGTGAAAGCTTAATTTCTGCACTGTGAGAGTAATCCATCAGAAAAGATTGGCGCTGCTCCATCAGCTGCAGAACACAAGCAGTTGGCTACAGGCTTCACCAGTTCTAGGGGATTCTTCACACCATCAGCTCCAGTATCTGTACAGAAAGTGACCACAGACCTTCTTGCACGTTCTACCAGCAGACAGAACTGCATTATTCTAAAGCTACATGTGAGAAGCTTGAGAAAGCAGATACCTGTTGGGGTGACTGATCACTGCAGTATTTAGTTTCAGAAGTAGCAGTTATTCTGCTTACAATGGGGTTTTTTTGTCTTTTGGGGGTTTTTGTTGTTCAGTTGACAGTACTTGCTTATTAACCAGTTGCTGCAATGGTAGATATCGTGTTATTTTTAAGCAGGTAACTTCCAACTGACACTGCCTTTAATAGGCTCAGACAGTTGTTGTGCTCCCCTGCCAAGCTGCCTCCCACTACCATGACTCACTCTTAAAGACAACAGTTACATGTCTGGGCTGCAACAGGTCTGCACAGGAAAATAAATCAGCCAAGGAAAGGGGGCTCTTTTGCCTTATAATTCATTAAATGCAAACCAAAGTTGATAACAGAAGTATTCCCAACTTACCTTTATATAGTATTAGTCCTTATACAGCATTAAATGTACAATACAGAGATGTCCTGGGCCCACACTGCATTAACTCTTACTACTGTTTTGACCTGTTGACTAACAGGGCTGAAGCAATGGCTTGAGGCTGTTTGCAGAACTCCCTCCTTCACAGCATACCTCAGGTTCTTTTGCTCTTCTTTCAAGTCACTTACAGTACAAACTTAGAGGAGGAAAAAAAAAGCAAATCCCTGTCTCCCCACCCAAGTCACTTTGCTAGAAAAGAATAAGCTTTGTAAATAAAACTTGTAATCTACAGAAGCCACAGGAACTTCAGAAAACACCATCTGGTTAATACGACTGAAATGCCCCTTACCAGAATTTTGCTTGCTGCTGATAAGTTTGTGAGCCTGTGATCCCAGTAGGAGCATCCCAAGCCACTCTGGCAGGCACTGGCTCCTGTCAGGCAGTGGTTTGACCATGCCGGCTTCCCTGATACCCTGTTCTGAGCAGTCTGATCCTTCAGCAGCGTCATTCGGCTATACTCTGTTTCTCTCCACTCCTGCTGTTTCTCATGTTTGTGTCATTCATTCTTTTTAACATACAAAGAGATTTCATAAAACTTTCTTGTAATGGAATTAAATAATCTCCAGCCTTTTTTCTCTACTAGCTTACTCTATAACGAAAATATGTTCTCTACACCACACACATCCTGAACACAAGTTTCTTCTTAACCTATGGTCTAGTACTTCATGTCTAAAAATACACAGAGCAATGAAGAGAAACTCACAGCTACTTTGTGGCTTCTTGCAAGAAGCCACAGACAGGAATGGAAGGGTCTCTGCAACTGGAGAATTATTTGCTACTCTTAACATTGCTAACATGGCTTTCAAGTATTTGCTCTTCCACAGTACTAATATACATATACACATGCCTACCTAATTTTAAAGTGCAGGGACTTGTATTTCCTGCGTGGACTTCACAAGGAAATTTCCTAACAACTAACATATCACATCCCCACTTCAAGAGCACAAAATTCTTTTAAATCTACGAAAACCTACTCACTCCACAAACCAAGGTCATATTTCAGGTATTTTGTTTCAATACTTAAAAATTCTTGGTTGTTTTTCATTTAATACTTTTTCGTATTTTTTTCTAAAACCCTATTATACAAGAATTCTATACTGTGAAATGTTTTGCCTATTAAGGTATGGGAAATTCTCCTGCACTCCTCCTGTAATGGAAGTCACATGGAGAAATTTTGGGTGGGGGTTTCCCCCCCAGGTAACAGTTCTACTGGTACCAATTGGTATGTTCTGATGCTTTTCAAAAATTGGTTTTCTCCTGATACCAAAAGGCCCCAGTAACTGCATTTCCTACAGATCCTAAGGAACAGAAGCAAGGCATGCTTTTCCTTTAGAGAGATACCTATTTTCCCTCTTATTTTTGTCTCCTTTACCCTAACAGGCTCACAGCATCATGAGCTTTATAGGAAAACAGAGGAAGAAAGTTTTCCTAGAGAGAAAACCTGTGACACAGAGAAATGAGAACACTTCTCAGTGAGTCTGAGTTAAAAGTAGTAGAAGTCTGGAGGAGAAACAGAAGTGCAAAAAGTCAGTTTTCTCATGAATCAAGCCCTCCTTTGAGAGACCAAAGGAGTTGAAACACGTTTTTGGAGGGAGCAGGTGGCATTTACTTTACTCAGCTTAGCATTTACCATTAGTCATGTCTAACGTTGGTTTATGGCATCTGCTTGAGCACTAAGGAAAAGCCCTATGGCATAACTGTTCCAGTAAGCACAAAATACTGCTGTGGTTATAATTAGAATTTGAATCCATTATTAACTACCATTAGGAAAGCTCAACTTCAAAACAAGTCTGCTGACCCAAAAAGTCCCAAGAGCCAGAAGCTGAAAGGATTCTTCCCAAACCAAGAAGCTCTGAATCAGGAATGCTTAAGCCAACTGAAGTGCATGTATATTGTTAGCTTTGGGATTTTGGGGGTGTAGGAAGTAGGTATCGAGGTACTGAGGCAGGGGTGGAAGAAAGGGAAAGCACAGGAGGCACCAGTGTTTTGAAGTCTTCAGAAAAAACAGCATCTGCATAACTAATATGAAAAGAAGGGCAAAATTTATAAGACCTGGGGTGAGGTATTAACAGCTGAGAATCCAGGCACATTTATAATACCTGAAAATTCAATATCTACAGATATCCCAAGCACATCCTGACAGGAGGCAAGACCCACGCTCCTGTGACTGTCTTCCATTAGGAAGCTGAGCAGACACACAGAGTGTCAAAGCAACTATTCACCCTCCAGTCCATCAGCAAATACACACTGTTGCCTTTCCTCAAGGAGAGGGCCGTGCAGTAACCCAGTACTGCACGCTTGCACAGGACAGTTTGCACCTGAGCATCTTTGATAAAAGCAGTTATTCACAGAAGATGCTCCAAGAGAGTCAAAGAGCTGAGATATTCAGCCTATATTCTTGCATAATGTTACAAAGCAACAGGAAACAAACATTTAGACAGGCGGATGATCTGCTGTCCTCGTTCCAGTCCCTTTCAATGACCCAGCAGTACAGACCTAACTAAACACCTCTGCCCTGCTCAGATTAGGCAGCCATAGAGAAAAAGAGATCTTCCAAGCTTTGTACCACTTCTATAAATGCTTGCAAAATAGCTCTTCCCTTTCTGCTCATTACAGGAAGCTTGAGAGATTCCTTTATATAAAAGCTAATTTGTATAAAAAGATTATTCAAATAGCTTTGTATAAAAGTTATCAATCATATTTCAGCTAGCACAAACTCTGGAATTCAAGGAAATGTAAGAAATCCAGGAAACAGTTTAAAAACTGCAGTTCTGAGCACAAAAGAATGGCCAAGAGCCACAAGATGTGCTGAGAAATATCCTGTCATATATAATCTTGTGTTTATGCAACTATTACAAACAAATGCAACAGCTTGTTTTATACCTGTAAGCACTGTATCTATGAATAAACAGAGCTCTAAGCATCAGCCAACAAGACAGTGCCTGCAAACCAGAAATATGGATAATGTCTTTGCCGTGTACTTTTAAGCACAACAGGCTCACATCCAAACACAACTACTACAAAAGGACTACGGAGCTGCAGAAGAATTCATGAGTCACTCATGAGCTGCGGTTCTCAAAAAAAAAAATTAAATTATACAAAAAAGCAACTTAGACTTCAATGTCTGTCAATTAATTTTGCCTTTTCCATGAGGTCAAGTTCTTTTCTTAACAAATACATATTTATGATTCCTGGTTTATCTGCATTATTATATGTTCTTAAGCTTTCTTTTGATTGGGCAGAAAGTAAAAAAGAAGCGACATTTCAGAACTAATTTTTCCCCTTCTAGCAAAGGAAAAGGATAAAGGTCTGCAGTTACTTGAACTTGAGGGTATACCTGGGCTCCACTTCAAAAGGATGGGCTATCCATATTACTCTAAACATGTCTGACTCCCCTCTGTCAGCTCTAATGTTTGAATAGCCCAGCAGGGAACTGATCCATTGAACAGCTGAATCAAGGGGGGGGTGAAATCACCAGACTAGGGAGCAAAAGCATAGTATGTACTAGTGTGGGCTCTTCAAGGCAGCTGTATGCTGCTGACAAAGGCAACTGATGTGCTGCCTCCTGGGCAATGGTGAGAAAATCCTGTCTGTTACTAGTAATAGCTTAAATTTCAATTCAATATCAAAAGTGTAATCAATCTGTTCTATACAGACCTCACTTGTCCAGCGGACAATGTTCTTTTTGGTTTTAATCCTCCAGCTTCAACTTTGGATATTGCCAAAATAATTGCTTATTGACATCATTTTTATCACAGAGCAGGACAAACAATGATATTGTATTCCATTGCAAATTGGAATACAACACTTGGCTTCTTTCTGATGAGAAAGTGTGCTCCACTTGGAGTTAGTTTAACCTTTGCAAGAAGAACTAAAGCACTGCAAGGCATTGCATTGAGCTCAGTCCTACAGGAGCCAGTTCACAATACTGTCATCACTACTGCCATCCCTAACTTCCAAGCAAATTATGGAAAAATCATTTTACTTTGTTTGCCTACTATGAAAAAAAATCTAAATACCAACATTAAAAGATTACTAGGAGCGCATACAAGTAGAAGCACAAGCATCTCCATACCTGAGCCTCACAGCATGACTGGTGATCCTTTATTTTTTCATCTCTGTTTCAAGTAAGATGCTTGGTACTACGCACAGTTACAGTCAAACAAAATATTTTCAGTAATAAATGTCTTTTCATTAGTTTTAGGAAACTAGGCAGCCCCCAGCTGTCATGTGGGCAGGCACACATTAAAGACTGTTCTGTAGCTCTAGTCAGTAGCATTTGGGAAAATAAAGAAATAGTATCATGCAAACAGATGCACCTAAAATACTGTGTTAAGAGCTCCCAGGCTCTTGTTTGAGTACTATTTCACTCAACCTGCAGTCCCAACATAAAAATTTAAAGTCAGAGCTCAAGAACAAAGCTTGACTGGCACATTTAGGGGCATAAGTACCAAAAGCTGCCTAAAGCCCCATTTCACTTGTGTTTATCGTGTGATCTCTCTGCAAAAGAAGGCTGTCAGCCTAGGCCACTGAAACACCAGCTGACCTCCTGTTCTCATCTGTAGTTCCACATGTCCTTGGACACACAAAATGTTCCAATGAGCTGTGGGAGAGGTTGAGAGCCACTCAAGTTACATCGTGCAAGATTCATCAGCCCTTTCTGTCCCAAGTCTCAGCAGTGCAAACACGTTGCCGTCCCCAGAATAGCAGGGCCTCTTGGCCAGGTTTCTGCAGCCCTATTCTTCATAGGTGCAGGCAGGGAAGAGCCCAGGCCAGCTACAGCCAAGGTTGACTCTGTTACAGCAACCTGATCCTCAGGGCCACATGCATTTCTGCCAACAGTTGTGGCAGATTATTCTCACTACTGATGGCAGCATGCATTCAGCATTTTAATTTACAATAATTTTAACATACAAGTTTAAAAAAAAAATCAAATTAAAACCTAGGAATTGCTGCAGCATCTGCCCCTCCTGGGACAAGGTGCTAGTTTGGTCACATTAAAGACAGCTAGAATAGGTCTTCAACAGCACCTGCCCTCCCATTCTCCAAGCCAAGATTAAAAGGTTTTGTTGATAAAGGAGAGACCATGCTAACTGTTTAACTATGAAAGGAAAGAAGCAGCAGGGGCAGATGGCAGAGACAATTTGGGATCCAGCATCTGTTATTAGGTCACTGGGTTCCCACATACTGTTGCGGTCAAGCTTCATTTAGTTTCCATATGAAGCTGTTGTTGGCAGAAGCTGTTATCCCAGAGATAACAGCTCTCCCTGGACCCAAACTAACCCACCTAGCTCTGCCAAACAAGTCTCAAAATACATTCTCCACCACAGCTTCCTAGACCAACAGTCAATAAGCAGATTTTTTTTTTCCTGTGGTTTCACTCATTCTGTCTATCAATGAGGTAGAAAGTAGAAGAAACTGTAACTTTAACCTGGAAGTAGGCTAAAAACCCAGGCTTTAAACTGGTCCAGGTAGACACAACAGCTTTTTCACAGGTGCAGTGATCTCTATGCCATGAGAATAGCACATGATGTATACTGCTGCTTATTTAAATATGTAGACGATATAAACTATTAAACATTCTCATGCAACAAGCAGTTAAGGTAGAGAATTCGTGACTGATACAGTGAGTGGTGTTTCCATATGTGGCCCTTGCTATGCAGTGGGACATGCAGCACAGGATTATATTCAAAATTGCAGTTTCTTCACCTGATACCAGCAAAGCCATGCAGTCAGAACTCAGATACTTTCAGGGATCTCCCATAAACAGAAAAAAGAATACTCTCCAGCATCATTCAGACTCTTCAAGAAATCCAAATAGTTGCCAAGTCAAAAATGTCATAGAATTGTACAGTTTGGAAAAGACTTAAGATCACTTGAATCCAACTGTTAACCCAGCACTGCCAAGTCCACCACTAAACCATGTCCTCAAGTGCCACACCTATGTGTGTTTTAAATACCCCTATGGATAGTGATTCCACCACTTCTCTGGAGCAGCCTAGTCCAATGCTTGACAATCCTTTCCAAGAAGGAATTTTTCCTCCCAGAGTAACTTGAGGCCATTTCCTCTCACCCCATAGCTTGTTACCTGGGAGAAGAGACCAATGCCCACCTTGCTACAACCTGCTTTCAGGTAGTTTTAAGAGAGTGATAAGGTCACCCTTGAGCCTTCTTTTTTCCAGATGAAACAGTTCAGTTAACAAACAAGTTAAGTGTCATAGGCTTGGCTTAAAGCCAGCAGCAGCACTGTGCCTTGCCACATGGACATGTGTGTGTGTTCCTCACTAGTGCCTTTTTAAAGACATCTGCCCCTTTTTTTGTGTGTGTGGTTTTTTCCCCCCTTTCTTTTTGGGAGCTTTTATGAGGGTGGGTTTTTTTTGGTTTTTTTT
>VWZG01011020.1:34492-48101 GCA_013396735.1 Grallaria varia | reverse complement strand
TTTTTTTTTTTTTTTTTTTTTTTGCTTTTTGGTATGCAGTAAGGCTGTGTTAATCAGCAAGATAAAAATACACTGCACAGGAGCCTTCTTCAGATGTCCATATAAAGGCCTGACATTCTAGGTGAATAATCTTACTGCTGAACAGAAGGAACTAGAATTCTAATCTCCACAAAGCCTCTTATTTGTACTGGGCAATAGCTCAGCCAAAGACAAGAAACTGGGGTGCAGGAACAGAAGAACACCTTCTCCAGCCAGGGCTCTGGCTACTCACTGACTGGTTTACTGAATAACAAACTGATCTCCAGTGTAACACTTCCTGTTCAACAAATGTCATGTTAGAAGAGTTAAAGACATTCATACCCCTCCAGTATAAGGGCACTACCAAGTAAAGCCATGATTGTCTTGCAGCTACTACAGGACTGAATGAACACAAGGACAGCTTCTGATCACAGCAAGTGTCTGAACCAGGACTGAGACAAGATCAGGATTTACAGCATTTCAGAGCAGCCCCCACAGGATGGATTTGATTTGCACTGTCCTGCCATCCACCCATGCAGAAGGGTGCTAAGAGTGAAGCTCATACAGCCCCAAGCCAGCTAAGGTTCATAATTTCCTCCTCAAGAACTCTCCACTCAAAACTCCTTTGCATAGATTCAAAATCCCTGCCACAGGCAACTACAGAAAACATTACTCAACACACATGAAGTTAGTAACTTCAAAATAAGGAGTTTTTTACTTTCTTGCCAAAGGCTAAATTTTTTCCAAGAGTAGTAGGTTAAGCAAACATGGTCTCAAGTCCAATCTGTTCAGCACATCTTCTACTATATTTAATTAGAGAGTTGTATTATCTAACATGTACTATTATCTTGTATACAGCTGATGAGCTGAGAAGTCCTCCTGACCACCACCATTTTCCCAGGCTGCAGCATGCAGAACTCCCCTTACACACACATGACAGAGGAAAATGCTCAGACAGCTTCAGATCCCTGCCAGGTGACTGTAATCCAGTCAGGACAAAATATAAATCATACCTATTGCCACACACCTACAAAGGTTTTTCTTAACTCCAAGTTTGCCCTTCTGTGAGGTGGCAGTATCACATCATCATGATGCTAAATAAAAGCATGTAAGGAGACATTGGATGAGAAGGGTATGACTGAACCCAGAGAAGCAAGTCAGTATTAGGGAATACAGCAGTGCTTGCTCTGCTGTACTGTGGAAATAGAGTTTTATTTTTGAAAATCTATTACAAGTGGACCGACATAATTTTAGAGACTGCCATTCTTAATAAGCAAGTAAAGGCACTATCATTTCTTCTGAAAAACCCAAGTAGCTGCCAGGAAATTACACTATAGTCTAGTCAAACTCAGGAGTTAACATTTTTATGAGCTATTTGTATTTACATTAGATAAGACAGGTAAAGAAGGAAGCAGAACCAATCAGGTGTAGCCATAAAAAAACCGGCAACAATAGATCAAAACTGAACACCAATCTTCTGAAATAGCTTTGTTTTAAAATAAAACTTAAAAAAATACTCATACATCATACTGAAGAGCCGTCCCTCTTGTGTGTGTGGTTTAGTGTGTTTTGTTTAGTTCGAACAATCTCTCCACTCTCTGTGAATGTGATGCTATTGCCAAGAGACAGTGAAAAAATTAAAAATGCAACCAAAATGGGAAAGCAAATTGAAATTGAGATCTGTAAAGATTATGTTTTATGTAATATATGTATTATGTTAGCAATTTATGTCCAAGACTAGAGCTTAACTTCATAGCTATATTCACAACAAAGTTCCACAAAGTTGTTTAATGCCTTTTGTATTGTCTAAAAACAGTTACCAGAAAGAGAACAACCAAATCAACCTTTCAGTGTTCCAAAGCTTATGCTAGGAGTGAAGATAATTTGCCCTAGCTGACTTGGAACAACTTCAACTGAAATATAATTATCTCCAACTGAAGCATAAACTGAATTGATCTTATCATTGATATTTACTTTCACAGACAGATCTGTGCCCTTGCTTCCGTAACTCTCCCTCTCTGCCACTAAAAGATAGGAGGAAACAAAAGGAACTTAAAAACTCAGGTAGATCTGCTGTTTTGTGCTTATGGGCTCAGCCACACTTGATCAGTTTTTAAGTTTAGGAGGTTTGGTTGTTTTTTTTAAATAGGCTTTGCATGTTTCAGTAAGTTAGATGTATCTTATTACAGATTGTTATATGGCTTACAATACTTTAAATGTAACTAAATTAAAATAGCATCTTCTTTTCCAAACTCGCTTGTTACCAGGTTCATTTTAGACAAGACACACAAGTCAGGCACTATATTTGTAGGCATGCTGAACATATTTCTACTTCTTGTCCTAGTATCACCACTCTTACAACTCCCACTGAGAAACCTTCAGCTATCCCAGACAAGCACCCTACAAAAGCCATGTCCTCTGTGTGAAGCAGCCAAATCCATGTCTCAGTTTTTGTACTGGGCAGCTAACTGACTTTGTTGCCATTTAGAATGGAAGGGCATACTTACTGCTACGAAGAGCATGCAGTACATGGAGAATGAAGAATGGCCAGAGTAAAATGATAGTCTGGAAGAGAAAAGATTGGACATCATTAGTTTTCTTTTACAAAATTCAGTGTATGGTGATACTAATCTGTATTACAGAAATGAACTGGTTAAACTCAAACATGTCCCTAGTATTCTTCAAGGAGGCTATCTAGGCACAGCAGGCACGTCTGACAACAGTCTTTGACAAACAGTACAGACTTCACTACTCAGAAGTTATTCTATCCCAGTGTTAAGTTGATCTCTACATTGGGTAGTAACTACTAGCCCTTCATCTGAGGCTTGAACAGTAGGTGAACACATCTTCAAAGCTAGAAATCAATCGTCCTTTAAAGCAGTATATTTGTATCATCTTCTTGATAAATGTCATAATACTTTAAATACTATTAAACTTTGAAAATTACTTATCNTTCATACAGACAATGATCACCTATCATTGAAGGGTAGGGGGAAAGGCAGGAATGCAGTTTATTAGCCAGCCAACTGACTAAGATGACACCTCATCTAATATTTGTAGAAATAGCTTCATACTTGGCTATCTCCTTTAAAGTGTGTCAGCACTGACTTCAGCTCTTAAGGCTTCTAGCAGGTCCAGGCTGAAGAGACCTGACAGTTTAACCAGACAGACCACGACACCTTCGGCAAGGTCCTCCCCTGCACAACTGCGAGGAGCCACAGCTGAAAAACAAATCCTACCCACCTCTTCGAGAAGGCAAAACGTAAAGACATTTCTAATCTAGTCTTAAGTAGAGAGACATACTCTGTGCAAACAGAGAACTTAGTTTGGCATACACCAACAAGGCCAGCTCATAAAAAAGTATCATCTCCAGACCGACCTCCACCATGTCCAGGAGGTTTCTGTTTCAGTGCCCCTGCCAGGCAGAGACCTCAAGGATAGGGAAACTCATGTTAAAGCAAACATTTCTAGTCTTCAGACTAAGAGTAATGAAGGCAGCTCTGACACACAGTGAGACAACTGGGTTAAACACACTATTGAAATACCACAAAAAAGGCAATGAAACAATCTTGTGCGCACGTGAAACTACAAAACTTCCTGAATTAATCTGCATGTATAGCATTTAGAAACTGCATCAGCCAAAAAGCTACAGAAGTTTATTCTAGAGGTTTTAGAGTTCCTGGTCTCTGGTTGATTCAGAACACTGCCAATTGCTTATTTAATACCACTGACACTGAAAGCTATCTGGAACAAAATTACTTTTGTTTCACCCACTGATATTTTCCAACTAACTCCTTAAAAAGAAACTGTATTGACAATGTGTTGCCTTCAAGAGGATTACATTGTAGCTAGACATCCCTTCTCTACTGCAGTACTCTTCGCTCTTGGCCAGTTAAAATCCAGGGGTAAGAGCCCTTTAGGAAAGCCAATATAACAAGCGTTTTGAAGAGCTCTGTCCTTCTGACAAGCAGGTCATCTGAGCCGTGAACACAAAGCATGCAGTTCTACAGAACAGAAGATACAGAATATGTGTTTCCTGGCTCCTATGATAATATTTTATCCACTGGGTCCGTGGCTATTCCTGCTGGCCTTAGGATGGCATTTCCTGCAATTACTTAAGCAGCTTGTTGCCAGCTGAAGGAATTCAGAAGGCTAGTAGGTGATAAAAGTAATAAATACAATTCTTTTAAGTTTATTTGGGAATATCTGTACTCTTTTAAAAGGTACTGTTGACTACTGCTCTTTTTTCTTTTAGGAAAGTACCAGCCTAAAATAACATTAAGAACGCCTTGCTCCAAGTTGAAGATTACAAATTTTGAATGCATTCCCATCAGGCATAGACAAGTGTGCTATACATGATCGAAAAAATTGTATTTAATGTATGAAGTATTGCCAGAAATACAACTGGAACAAAGTATTGATCCAAATTGTGCACTATGCAATCCCACTGAAATTTATTTGGCAATACTGCTGTCTCTAGATATCTTTAAAAAAACCAAAATCTTAAAATCCTTTCAAACACTGTAAGATTGGCAGTGAAAACATCTCTCAGTAATTCATCAGCATGCAAATAATGCCTTCCCAAAGCCAGTAGAACATCTTGTCTATCAAAACAGCCAAGCACTTGCACAGCCCAGCCTTCTTTGTGATCATACTGCAAATGCTGGTTTGCCATGAGCCACCATTGTAGAAATAAATATATTTTTAGTTAAAAAAAACAAGCAGTATTTACTAGTCCCAAGAATGCAAACGCTGAAAATACATTTATAAATAAAATTGCATAGGCATCTCTAAAAATCCCTACCTTTCACTAGCGAAGCAAAGGCTAAATTATTGCAATAGAAATTCACAAATCAGATTCCAGGACATCCTTTTCAAATTAATATTATAACAGGATCCAGTGAAACTGCAGTATCATGAAACAGAGTTGGCAAGTGCAAAGTCTTGTTCTGATTGTTTCCCAGATGGCCAAGAACAGTTTTGCCCATGCCTTTTAGTCCTTCAATACCTACCTTACAGATCACTTCCTATGTGAGAAGCAATGCTTCATTTTAACAGGAAGAAAGCATAAGCTTTAATTATTTCCACTTGTACAATACATTATTCCCAAGTTAGAAGAATGCCTTAAGTAGTAATATGAAACCAGTTTCAGGTCTCAGTTGAGGTCTAAAGTATAATCCTAGTTTCCAATGTACACAGTAGAGCTGGACATTACAAAAAAGCCTTAAAAGAGGGCTATTTACCTTTCTTGAAACTTAGTTTTGCCATAAATTTCACAAGGTTTCTGGTAAAGGCAAAAGTAAAGGCACCATAATTTTAAAAAAGGTTGCCATTTGATTGATTACAATTAATCACTATTATTTCTTAATTTAAGTCTGCATTTTCAAAGAGTATTTGGAAAAATAATCAAACAACTCCTACAAGGAATAAATCAACTGAACCACTTAGTGACTTTTAGCCAGGATTTCTAAGCCCAGATGAGCAAGACTAGGAGAGATTGCCTTGCAGGACTTGACACTGACAACCATTTCATCCTGTTCTATTTCTTTCCATGCACATGGGCAGCTTAGCCTAGGGAGCAGAGCCTGCCTGAGAGGTTATATTTCTTCAATGAGTAAAAAATGGAATCTAGCACACAGCAAATAAAAGGATCACTTGCCTTAAACTTTCAAGAAATAACATGTTTTAAGTAGTACGTTCTGCTTGGCAGTATCTTATAAAGTGTATTATTTCTGAATTACTGCACATTGGAGCCCAGTAAATAATCTTCATGCCTTGTCTTCATACTTTGTATGAACACCTGAATGTGCAGAAACTTTAAGGTAAGTGCAGGACTTTGACAGGAAAATTAGTAGCCTTAGGGAAACACAAGACTAGGATATGGCACAGTGGAGCATTAAAGAGTGAGAAACTGTAGTGCTTAGAAATGACAGTAAAAAGAGATAAGCAACAACAAAGTGTACCCCATGGTGCCACAATAAACCTAGCAGAGCCTGAATGACACCAGAATCTTCCCAGTGTAACTGCAGACTTATGGAATGATCCCTCAGAAAAAACCAGAAGGCTCAGTAATACATTATGCACACTCCCACATCAAAGTAAACACATTCACCCATTGGATTAGCCAGCAAATCCCTTCTGTCTTTAAGTTTCTGGATTCTCCCAGTCTGACTCAAAGCTACCACTGACATTTATATTACCCAATCCATGATCTGGAGGGGAATAGATGCTAGGCAGAGTGTTGCAGCTAAGCATGCCTGTGTGTGAGTAAGCCAGAGAGCTCCACAAGCTTGTCAGTGAAATAATCCTAGAATTTCAGTGCCATGAGGACATGGTTTAGTAAAGTGCTAGATATATGCTTAAGCTGAAGCACCATATTCTTTAAAGTAAATTTTGTCTGCATTCAGCAATAAATATGTTCTCTCAGAACCTGCTCTTTACACAAATGTTGGACTTGCACCAGTACAACATTCAAGATCATCATCATGGCTGGGCTTCGCGAACGAAGATTTGGGAAGGGCTCTACCCACACTTGCTGCAAGCGCGCTGGTGGCCGAAAAGGCCGATGCGAGATAGGCAAGTCCAGTTGCAAAAGGCACAGCAGAAAGTCTCCATAGGCGGTGTTGGTGAGGCACGGTTCTTTCTGCGTTGTCTTTTCTCCTCAACATTGATTCTGCATGCATTCTCAAAGGAATCAGCAGCGTTATGGATGGTGTGTCTCCATGCCTACCGATTGGAGGCCAGAGTGGACCATTGATGGTAGTCAATATGGCCAAGGCTGAGTTACTGTTTCAGGGAGTCCTTGTATCTCCTCTTCGGGGCTCCTCTCTTGCGGCAGCCAGTGGCAAGTTCACCATAGAGCATGATCTTAGGGAGGTGGTGATTCTCCATCCTGGAGACGTGCCCTGCCCAGCGCAGCTGCGTTCTCAGCAGCATGGCCTCAATACTGGTGACTGCTGCCTGTTCAAGGACAGACGTGTTGGTCACATAATCAGATCAGTGGATGTTCAGGATAGTGCGGAGGCAGCGCTGATGGAAGCGTTCGAGGAGACGCAGATGGCGGCGGTAGATGACCCATGATTCAGACCCATATAAAAGAGTGGACAGCACAATGGCTTTATAGACACTTTAAAACATTCAAGATCAGTGGGGTTTTAAATGTTTGAGGACTCTGAAATTGAGCACATCTGTGACTGATGCAAAGAAAAGTTTAAGTAAACGCACAAGTAGTTCACCTACTGAACAATATCAGCAACTACTCAGGCCCCCATTTTCAAAAGACAACATTCCCAATTTCTGCACTTCCTTCTCTGCCAGCAGTTACACACACACTTCTCTATGAAGCCATGCACTGTACATATACACAGGAAAAAGCTGCCCCTCTTTCCAATTCAGTAAACCTCATCTGGACAATTTTATGGGTAGGTATTTCAACATGAGACCTAATATTTAATAGTGTCTTGCACAATTTCCTCATCATGTCTGGTGTGAGGGATGGATTCACTCAGCGCTACTTTGAGCAGTAGCAGATAGTGAGAAAACTGCCAATGATGACATTTAAAACACATGATTTAATTCTAGGCCTTTTTTTTTTTTTTGCAGTGCCACATTTTTTCTTTTACAGGCTCTTACATAAATTATAGTTCCCTGCTTACCCTGCTGACATAAACCAAATTTCACAGGTCATAAGAAATAGGCATTTTCTAATCTTTAACCACCTTCCCTAATCCCAGCATTTTGAACCAAACCCTGCAGATAGTGCAAGAAACAGGGATGTAAAGCAACTTTTTCCTGAGGTCAGATCAATACGAAGCAGTTTTGCTCAGCATTAAACACTACAACAGTTGTCTTCACTGCCAGGTTGACCTGATTTTGAAGTTGGTTAAAAAATTACCGCCGGCATGATCTGAGAGGTGTTTGTTTCTCTCCTCTCAGGGAACAGAGGATATAACTCACAAAATACACTGGTGTGCAGATATGCTGTAAATTTTACATAGACAGAAGTATTACCTGCTGATGGAACAATCTAACTGTGCAATGACCAGTTAGCTAGTTATTTTGCATCTGACAGGAGCAGTTTATACCAGCAGCTACCAGAGGAATAAACTTCATTGCAAGACAAGCAGTAATGAAAAAATTTCATACTCCTACTGTTTTTACCTTTTTAAATGAGAAACAGTAAACCTACATCTTGAATTTCCAAATATTTTGAATTTTTATCTACGGACCAAGGAGTTACCAACTCCTGGCATTCGTACCACACACAAACATGCATGTTTTGAGCTTTCAATATTACAAAGTCCAACCAACTGGCACACTGCAGTGGCTTTCCACATGCACATTGCAAAACCACAACAAAAAAAGTTCTCTCCTCAATTCTGACTTTATCACTCTACTCAATACACAAATGGAAAGCATAACTTTCCATTACATTTCTAGTTAGCCTTCTCCAATAAGAAAAAAATAAAAATCAGGGCATAGCTTACTTCTCTTTTTTAGTAATCCTTTCTTAGGAAAGAGTAAAAGTGAAAATAGTAGCAAAAGGTAATCCAACCAACATTTCTAAAGACTATTAGTTTGCTCTCACATGCAGCAGATTACAGGCTTCTGTTCCATTAATTATGTCTGCACAACTTACCCACATAATACTCTTTTGACCAACAGTAGTGTTATTGTAATTTTACATAAAGAGAATGAGGACAGAAAAACAAACCCCATTAAATCAGGGATTTTATTGTTATTCCCACTTTAAGAAACTGCTTTGGGCATGAGGTGCTTGGCAAGTGTGCAGAACACATCCTTCAGCAGATTCTTGTAATCTTTGAAGGGGAAAAAGAAGGGAGGCAGCAGGAGGGCCATTAGCATTTAGAGGATACCTGTTCTTGTGGTACTGTTTAGATGTGTAAAACTGTGTGTTCCTCAGAGTTTTGTCTGAATACACTTTTTCCTTCTGTTACTTCAGCCATAAGATTTGTAAATCAGTGAAATTCTGTGAGGAATGAGAAGATGCGCCTACCTTCTTGGCCACAATTTTCAGGGTGCACTGAACACAAGTTACAAATTTTGATTTCCAATAACCTTAAGCATATTAAGCTACTGACACAGACAGAGTGCAAGCCCAGATTTGTCTGAAAATGATTAAAGGGTGAGGAGTTTTATTTTCAGTAATGAAAACGACAGTTATCTATCACCACTCAGAGGGGCCAGTTCACACTAGGGCAAAGGAGATGTAAGATCAGAAACGAGATCCAGATTGCAGAACTGCATCTCAGTTGGTTAGAGCACGTCCACCTTTCAGACTCAATTCTCCCTACTACCTGTTAACTTCTGTTGCAAAGGCAGCTCTTTTTGCTTCCAGAACAAGTACAGCCCTTTTTTTGACATCTACTGTAGCCCAGAAAATTTTAAGGTTTAAATATTTAAAGACTTCTTTTCACTATTGCATTTCATACTTTTCCGTGTTTTCCATATTTTTCCAATTATGTGTAGCTGCCCTGACTCAGCTCCAGTTCTCAGATATGATAAATAATTTCATCAGAACTGTAAATATTCCCAAGGCAGCCATATTACATGTTGAATAGTAGTAATGACAGAAGGGCGTATGCAGTGTTTAAGGAAAAAGTTGTGCCATCTGAATAATAGTACACATGTGAGGTTCCATTCCTTTCAACGGCCTTGCTATCCAAACTGCTTCGGGTCTTTTTTTGCATACATTTTTTCAGAAGTCAAAAGCAGTACATTAGCCTTTGATGAAAATCCTTATACATACAAATTTTGGTACTGTAGAGCACTTTAGAGGTTAAAAGCCCCATAAAAGGAATAATTTGAGTGTTACACACAACATATCGAGCAAACACATAGTAAATCTCTGGCAGCTTCAGAAAAATTTCTGATTTATTATGCTCTAAGAAACTGACAGGTTAGATAAGTAATCCATTTAATTATGCTTGAACCATTAAGTGAAGTTTGATTTTTGACAAAGCTTTAAGAAGTTTCAAAAGAGAATACTGGTACCTTTTATAAAAGCCAAGTCATTTTAATGTAAAATAATGTTTCATCATAGAAATACTCCCAGTAGTAAGAGACAGATCAGGGGACAGGAAAAGGGGGAAGGAAGGGAGAGACAGGAACAGTTGTTTAATAGACATGGGTTAGCTCAAAGCAAGTATCCAGCCTCTCGACTTAACTTTAAAAATTCCAGAGCAAACGAATTGCTATCTAGTGAAACATTCATTAAAAGAGAGGTAAATAATGTGTGACCCTTGGGTTTGGCGGTCTTTTAGTTTGGTATTTTAGTAGTTGTTTTGGCTTTTTGTTTGTTTTAACACAGTTACAGTTTTGACAGTGTACACAGACCAGACAATGAGAGTTTCAGAAGTCTGGCTGAACTTCAAATGAAGTTACACGAGTTAGTCCCATATCAGCCACCCGGCATAGGTGCCTTGCTACTGGGAACTGCTCCGAGTGCTTTAGCTGCACTCGCCAGCATGCATGACTACAGCCTGTGAAACAGCTCTGAACAAAGCCGACATAAAATTCCTGGCAAATGATTGGTGAAGGGCACCGCCTCGGCTATTGTGTTGAAACAAATTACTGAGGTCAGAACAGTCAGCTCTAATTTCCTAAATACTTCCTTTGAAGGTTACCTTTGGAGTTTGCAATGGCAGACTACACAGTTTGTTTTGAGTGCAGTCAGCATGGGAGCAATACATCAACTGAAGCAGGGAAATAACTTTTCCTTTAGACACTTGAGTTGTAATATGAATCTGTACATTAGTAATACAATTATAATTATGAACTCTAACAGCTGCATTATCTGTTACCACAAACAGAAAAGTGACAGACTAAAACTGGAGAACTTCAACTATCCAAAGCTAAACTTAACTTCAGAGGTGTTTCACACACACATACACATCCCTGCTAGCTGTGTAAGCCTGCTTTCAAAGCTATCAATGTTCAGAGTGCACAGTGCCTCTGAAGCAGCCAGCCTTGTACAACACGGCATAATATTTACCACTTCAGGTTTAAAGGCTTCATTCAGAATGTTTTCAGTGTTCCTCCAAACCCAGAGCTCCAAACTTTCAAGTTCTACCCCAGCACCCATATTCAGCAAAAAAGCTAAAAAGTGGAATTTGACAAAAATGTTTAGAAATTAGGGACAAACCTGCACTGCTCAGCTAAAATTTAATAAAAACTACAATCCAGAAGAATTTGTAGTAAACTCAGGAAGCCTAAGCAGGTAGATTAAGAGCTCTTTAGCCAGGACTATTATATACAGCAAAAAAAAATATCACACTGTACAAAAGTGTGTACTGAATGGATTTAGTTTAACCACTGTTCGAGCAATAGCATACAACAAACTGTACTTCAAAACTGCAACAAAATTTAGCATCATCAGAAGGGAAGGGCATTAGCAACCTGTGTGAATATGCTGGTATTCAGTTCATCATCTGAATAACCATACCACTCCTCCTTCATATTCAACTATCCTGTTAAGGGAGAAGAAGGACTTTAGGAAAAGTAAATAATGATTTTGTTCTAACTTAATTCTAAAGCTCTGAAAAATTAAAGCATGATCTCAACTGATTTACAACAAGATTCAAGTTTCAGCTACAGAAAGTCTTAACAGCAAATTTCTTGCAATGTATATTAGACAAGATAATTAAGGCAACCACTAAGTACATCCACAGTCAGTACTTATTTGGGTATCACCCACACCACTTCTATTTGCTCAGAAACAGAGGCTAAGCAGGACCTGGTAAGTATGTACATGAATACTGCACACTCTTCACTGTTTAGTTAGAAACCTGCTATTACAGATAAGGCTGTTTGCTCACAGGGTTAACCTTTCAAGAGACTGTTTACACATATATTCTTACAAGCTTCTCAGGAAAAGATCTGAACCCCTCCTTTCTATTCCCAGCTTTGCAGTGTGCTGATCAAGAAATAGCAAATTTATGCATTAGCATGTCATGTTTATGCCTTCCCATCTGCAACTGTTCCATGTCTAATAGCAGCTGCATGATATTTAAGCACTTTACACTCTTGGAATAAAAAGGTTGCTCAGTTTACATGAAGATTACAGATCACTGCTAAATGCATACAATTGTCCTGCTTTCTCCATTTTAAAGAGCATAAAATAATTGTTTGTTGGATGCATTTTTTTGCTCTAACAAACACTGTCCCCTTCATTTTCAGAAAAAGAAACCTGAACTGTCTCCTTGTACAACACCAAAACCGCTTTGTTACGGATTTACTATCAATATTTCAGTTTCAAAAATGTGAAAGAAGGTTTTGAACTGCATTCCTGAAGACTTCTAAATTCTATTATGTTTTTTAAAAACCCAAAAGCTGGATCCAGCAATTACCCAGGTTTGAAATTCAATCCAGATTTTTCCATTGCAGTCCAAAAGGACAATAAAATCCCATCACAAAGGGACACATCTGGCATTTATGAAATCCAGATCTCATATATGAATTAGACAAAGTCTTCATGTCTATACCTCAATAGAAGAACCAAAGCAAGCCAACAATGAATGTTTTAGAAGACAGGAATGCCTCCAAATCTGCACCTTAAGTAAGAGCTCAATAAATAAGCCCCAGAGTAAAAGTTAGTGAATTGAAGGTTTTAAGAAATTAAAGCATATGTTGACCCTTCTCCTTATAATTCACCGTAAGGTGCAGCTGGACAGGCATAAAAACAAAATGCAAATGCATGAAAGAAGGTCAGCAAAGAGAATGATCTTTTCAGGCTCACAGGTCTTCAAGCCTAGTAGTGATGTTCAGAGAAGAGAGGTACTACCTAGTCAATGATCATCTAACAATAAATGCTTAAAAGCCAGACTTGCAAGTCCATGAAACTGGACGGCTTGCATCCAGTGGTGCTGAAAAAGGCAGATGACGCCATGATGAGGCTGTCAAGATACCTTTAGTAAGCTGTGCTAAGGAGCCAGGGAGTCACCCAGATTAAAAAGGGTCTCCAGGTTAAAGAAAGGGCTCAAATGAATCAGGATACACAGGGCTTTGTCAAAACTCTGCAGCTACCTCCACATTACAGAAACGCTTAAAACCTTTCTTGCTAGACATTCCAACCAAATTGTCACAGTTTTCAAGATTATATGGACATTAATAATAATGAGAGAAAAGAGAGCGGGTGGGGGAGGAAGAGGGCAGGAGCAGGGTGCAGGAAGTAATCAGTTCAGCAGTAACAAAAGGCTCATTTAAAATTTCAGAAGAGAAAGATTCAGATTTTTGTAAGTTCTCTCCAAGGTATATTCAAAAGGGTAGAAAATCTTTTAAGAGAAGCCAGCATATTTATTTTCTGAAATTGTTTAGTACTTTTTCTGGTGACATTTCACAAAGGATTTTTTGTAAGAAATAGCTTTTACCATCATCTTCAGGTATATGATTCTTAAACTTGTATCCCCTAAATGAATTGGTCCCAGGTAGTTTGTTTCAGAGACTTTCATAGCTACAGTGAGACAAAAGCAAAACAGGTACACTAAACAAGAGAGAAGAGGAACATGTTAAATAAAAGCCTTTTGCTTTCAAGGACTTATAAGTACAACACAGCACTAGCAACAGTTGTATT
>VWZG01011020.1:0-24978 GCA_013396735.1 Grallaria varia | reverse complement strand
TTCAGTTCTGGGCCCCTCAGTTCAGGAAAGATATTGAGGTGCTGGAGCGGGTCCAGAGAAGAGCAACAAGGCTGGTGAAGGGACTGGAACACAAGTCCTATGGGGAGAGGCTGAGGAAGCTGGGGTTGTTTAGTGTGGAGAAGAGGAGGCTTAGAGGTGACCTCATCACTCTCTACAACTACCTGAAGGAGGTTATAGCCAGGTGGGGGTTGGTCTCTTCTCCCAGGCAGTCAGCAATAGGACAAGGGGGCATGGGCTTAAGCTCTGCCAGGGGAAATTTAAGTTGGATATTAGAAAAAAATTCTTTACAGAGAGAGTAATCAGGCATTGGAATGGCCTGCCCAGAGAGGTGGTAGATTCACCATCCCTGGAGGTTTTTTGACTGACATTGGACATGGCACTGAGTGCCATGATCTAGTAAACTGACTGGAGTTGGACCAAGGGTTGGACTTGATGATCTCTGATGTCTTTTCCAACCCAATCAATTCTATGACTCTATGATAACTGAGCACAAATATCACAACCCTGACTGGTAAGTAATGGATGATCCCTTTCAAAGAACATTGCCGCAAAACTTGCAAGAAGGTCACTTACCTCAGCTGAGGTGACAAAAAAATTAGTTGATGTCAATGCAGTTACTTTACTGGACAGACATCAAAGGGTATTCATCTTCAATAATCTGACTGAGCATTGAGTAAAGGACACCAACATTTGCCTTTACCATCTGACTATGAAGGAATCTTGACAGAAAAGCCTGATTTCACAACTGAAAGATGGCCCTTGATGGTGCAAAGGTAACTTTCTTAGCTACATGTTTATACAGGCTCAAACAGAGATTTAATTCAAAGAAAACACATCCATTAAAATTTACTATATTCAGTGGAGCCTTTTCTGAGTCAGGAAGTCTCTGACCTGCCAATGGCTGGTAGTCAAGCACTGAGGGCAAAACATCAATCCTTCCTTGCTCTATTCTGTTCTTCCTCACTTGTCTGTTTTAACTGCTCTAGAAATGAAATAACAAGATATGGGCTTCAGTTTAGACCAAGCATGATGCTCTTACATAATATTGACTACCAACTGAAGTAACAGGGTGAAAGATTATAGTCCTATCTTAAACGGCAAGATCTTCAGCATAAACTACTTGCCAGTAATAGAACACACAACAGCCCCCAAAATTTCATCCGCTCCAGAACTGTTTAAGTTTCTGAAGCAGTTTTCCCAAGAACAGGGAAACCAGCTAAGTCATAATTCTACAGTTATGAAAAAATATTCCACCTGCTGCAAGTTGATCTTTATGTTGGAACCTTGATAAAAACCTATGTAGTTCTTATGCAAGACAGAGTTAGATTGCCACAATATCCTACCTGATTGTAACGCACTAGCCCAGAGAAACAGCTGGTCAATACAGAGGTTTACATTTCTCTGCCCCTTCTCAGTTTGGATTTATAAAATGTACTTGGATAAATATTTATTCACCTAAAAATCTTATTTGGCATAAGAGTTTTAACTCTGCTCAAAAAGTGGCTCTGATGAGCTTGGAATCCACTGAAGAGTCATCAGCAGAGACTGAAGCTTTCTAGCTCATCTGGACAGGGATCTTGAGGCCCCTGTTGAAGGTCCATTGTCAGAACATCAGATTCAAGACATTAAATAGTTAACTGAAGAGGTCCAGCTGTGCCCTCTGCTCATGAGGACATGCCCCCACCACTTTTTGCCCCAACACTGGTATTCTTTCAGGAGCCATTTGCACCGAATGCAGCTCAAATAAAGCTGCTGTTTTCTGTCAAGCTAAGGTATTTCACTAGCTTGTTCCGGTTCCGATGAGCCACCAGAGACGGCAACAGACAGGGTAGTAGCAGGACCTCAACTTTTGTCCATACATAGTAAGTTATTAGGTTAGCTCAGCTGACAGCTTAAAATTAAATATTAAGGATAGAGAGTCACTGTATGCTTGAGACAGTTCAGCTGAGCTAGGAGCTGTGGTCAAAGAGAGAGATCCCCAATTTATAGTTGCAGAGGCAATCTCACCAGCTCACTGATCCGGTGTGAAGAAAAGGGAAAGAGCAGTACCTTCAGTCAAGTTAGGTACAGTATGAAAGTGAGCCCCTGCATCAACTAATTCACAAACAGGCCCAATGTTTTATCCTGACCTTCAGGGAAACGTTCAGGAAAAAACTGCCCAGCTATTTATTCTTTTTACTCCATTTATGTTTTTTATAAGACCTGTTTGGAAGCCATAATATTTTTTTATTAAATAGCTAGCATCAGTTGTTACATTTCCATACAAAGAAGTATTCCCAATAACTTTGTAGAAGATAAAAATGCTGATTTATTAGGTCAAGTACACACATATTCTGAAAGTAGCAGGTCCCATGAAAAGACTTGAGACAGTCACAATACTAATGTTATTTTCAACAAATATGGTAACAAAGGAAGTTTTTCCTCTCAGACTGTAAAGTCACCATAGTCCCAAGGTTCTAAGATATTCTTTTTCTGTTCTGTAATTCTAGTTCTTTGATCTCATTGAAGCAAACGTTTTAGTTATTCTTGCCAGAACACTATTTCTACTTTAGCACTGAGCCTAAGGACATTTTCTTGAGGTTGAGAAACCTACAGAATACAGTTTTAGAAGTCTGTATTAACAGATTGCCCCTCCTCCCACTCGCCCACCCCCACTGAAATCAAAAGCAATGAAGAAAAGTTGAACTTACAACAATTATACTGAAAGGAATAATTATTCCTGCTAACAATTTATAAGAAATGGTGTCCTCTTTGTATGGATACCGGATGGATTCATCACTACAGAAAACTCCTCTCTGGAAGGGGGTACGTCGTGAACTGAGAATTGCAAAAGGCAAGCCAGCTGGCAAAAGGAATACAAAATACATTACAAAAGCAAAACAAACTCTGGTGATGATTATACCCCCGCATTTCCAAAAAGAAGTGCATAAAGAGGAACAGGCATGCAGAAAGTTAGAAGGTTATGCACTTCCCTTGGCCAATGACTACTGCCTTGACTTTGCAGCTCCCAGGAAGGATTGCTGAATGAAGGAGAGCAGGGCAGGATTCCTCTCACCTTCATGTTTGTGACACATCACATATTGGAAGCATGTCAAAACCATGACTGAGTAAACAGTTCAGTGACAACCATGGAATTGCTCAATCTGCTGATACTGTCACCATTATCAAATATTTCTTTATATTCCACTGAGCAACAGTTGTCCCTGTATACCTTCTCTGGGCAGCTTTAAAAGCCAGAAGAGCATATATTGCATTTCACAAAAGCAGAAAAGAGGTGCTTCTCAGGGAGTGCAAGTGCAGAGGGAGTTTTTGGGAACGTGGAGAAAAGGAAATTACACGTGCATGCAATCCCTCGACTTTCACACACACTGGATAGCTCCCTAGAATAATGTCACTGCACAAGCCCCACAAATCCTTCCAAAGAGGATGCCTTTGGTTCAGGCTAATATCAACAGGACACAACATTAAGACGCACAATGCTATTGCACGTCAAGACATCCATAACATGAACCAAGACATTTGAACAGCCAAGACCTTCTTCTTTTAAAATAAAAACTAAAAATAGGATAAAAACTACCACAAATTAATAGAATCACATTTTTAAATCCTGTTCCTCCATCCTTGACACACATACATCTGCACAATCTGTTTGTGTAAAGAGATGAATACCCTCAGAAAGAAATGGCTGTACAGAAAAAAGGAGCAGGTAACTACCAAGAATGTTCAACAAAACAATAAAAAAATCTACTATAACTTACAGAGGTACAGTACAGTGGCATAATAGCCCTTGATTTTGTGCTCAAAATTCAAGCAGTGTTGCACATAAATTGCATACCCTTTGAAGTTAGACAACTAAAATTACCTGGGGGAGACACTCCCATCTACCAGTAAGGGATCAGAAAGATAATAACAGCCTCCATCCCTCCTTCCCAGTAGAGAAGGATGTTGCTGTAGTCTCAGTTCTCTCATTGGGACCTCTGTGCCAAGGCATAGCCTGTCTCCTCCTCTCCAGATACACAGCTAACCCCAAATAAGTGTGTCCAAACAAAAGTAAAGATACAAAGAACAGGAGAAAAAGAAAGAATATAAAAAAATATACTAACCAAGCAGCAAGGGAACCACCAGGGTTCTCTCTCAGAAGAGACACAGGATCCTCTTCAAGCCCTCTTCCCCTTCTACTTCCATCCATGAGGTCCTCCTAACTAAGCCTGAGTCCTGGGCCCATCACCAGTGATGCACACTGTGGCTTCACCAGTGATTTGCTATCAGTTTTGTTCTTCACACCATAAAGTGCTTAAATGAATGCTTCAGTTTGAAAAGAGGTACAGAATAACAAGTAACAAACTAATGGCTCATAAGTGAAAATTCCTTTAAGTAGACCTCTGATGAATAACACAGCTGTATTCCATGACCAAGCAACTCTGGGCTTATCATACAGGCCCATGAATTCCAGCTAAGCCTGTCACAAAGAATCATGTACCTTCTGTACTGTTACAGTCATAAAACCAATGGCATGCAAAACCTCCTCTCTGAAAGTGGCAGAAAAAAGGCACTGCCATTGTCAAGAGGGGTGGTTTCCAGTTCCATGCCAGCAGGACTACAACTGACCTAGCTCTGGAAGCCAACCAAGTACATTAACAAAGCAGAAGGACAGCAGGATTGGCTAAGAGCCAAGTCAGAGTGTCACCAAAACACTGCACTATTCAGACATCATCCAGCTCAGAGCCCTGGAGCTGGAGTCTGCAGTATAGTGCAAAAACATAGCCATTCCTACCAGGAAAAAAAATCCCTCTCCCTTTCTCTTAATAGGAAAAATAACCAGGGTTTGAAAAATGCTACAAGCCCAGACCTCATTTTTGCTCTTTCCTTGTGTTAGTGCTGTGACAGATGTCATGATATAAGATCAGTTTTTTAATACTCAGCTGACTTACGTAAGGGAGGAGGCAGAAGCATGGGCAGCCATGGTGAGGGAGGGTGACTTGTCAACATAATGCCATGGTGTTGCCAACACTATTTGTTCTATAAAATAGGTGTGGAATGAAAACTTCATCCTTCGCTCTGCACACATACTGACATCAAGATTCAAGACTGAATATTTGAAAAAAGTGTATTCTTTAGAACTCCAGAACTGGAGAAATAGGCAAATACAGATGAGAGCTTCTTAATTCTTTATGTTTACTTCTTTAGAGTAGTTAGTTTTGATAATCATGGTAAAGTAGTTGTTCCCAAGATTAAGTTCAGACTAAAAAAACCATATCACAGCTTCAGTACACTGCCACAAATACCTGTGATTATAGTTAGGTAGTATCACTGACATTGAATCACTAGCTCAAGCCTCATCCTTTTTAGAGACCTTCTCTGTGAATATGGTGGTGTGGTGGCTTACTCCTTATTTCCTCTTACCCACACCTGAATAATTCAGCTTCTCTGAAAATTTTCAGAGTGATGGGGTTATTCACAGAGGTAAGGGAGGGAATGGGGTGAGAGCCTTCTTTAATGTAATTGCCAGCTGCTAAATCAGAAATGGAAAGCAATGGTACATGGATCTTGGGAATGAAGTCCCTTGTGCAGTGATGATACATGCTTTTCCATGTAAAGCGAAGCTGTTTGATGTGTGTGCGCATGCTCACTCTTCAGCAATACTGAGATTAAGATGTAATTAGCCTGTAATGTCTCACATCTTCCTGTATCCAGAGCATGCAAACAAAATAGCAAACAACTCAAGGTTTGGTGGTTTTTTTAGTTTTGTAAGCAAGTATGAACAAGCTAAAATAAGTTATTAAAATGCCCTCTCTTTTTTAATTTCTTTACACCTCCTTTACACTGAATCTTAAAAGTATTAGGTATCTACCTTGTGACCATTATGTTACCATTAAGTAACCATTAATTGGAAGAACTATGCACTGAAATACAATACTGCTAAAAGAGCTTACATAGGGAATGTCATGAAGTGATTCTTCAGTTTCCCCTCAAGTACCTAATAGATTATAGAAGTAATTTCACCAGTCATTTTTCTTACTGATTTTCCCAGAAAGGAGACATGCTCCATGAAAACTTGAGAGAAAATTTTAATTTCTAAAAATCAGATTACAGTAAAATTGATCAGATTAACTTCACACTGTCAAACTAATCTGAAGTCACAGAACTACAAAACTTGTATTTTACCTTTTGCTCCATCCAATGCAATACTTGGCCTGAAAAACCATGCCAATACAGGCTTCTTGGTTAAAGTACTTTCCAATGTCAATACCTAATCCCTCAGAGCATGTTTCATACAGCTTGTTTAATTTACTACTTTTAAACACATGTGGATTCACTTCACTATTATTAGCTAGTGGGAGGGAGGAGAAAAGCAGAAGTCAAACCAAAGGGGCAGCAATCATTTCTGGCAAGTGAAGCCATTAAGACAAACTTCTCACAGTACTCAGGATTTTATTTTGTTTTAAATGAATCAGCAAAATCTAGTTTTGTGGGATTTCAAGGTGTTTTAATTTCTAAAATCAAATTAAAATTATTTCAAATATACAGCTTAAATACTTTCTGCAGAGAAAGTCTCTCTTGCTTCAACACAATAAAGAGACAGGAAAATATAGTTTGCATTTTCACTAGTATAAGCGGATAAAAAAGCAGAAGAACTGACCTGAGTGATAAAGAGACAAAGCCTCTCACTACAGCAAGTGCCACAGTAGGCTTTCCCTGTAGTTGTGATAGACATACTAGTTTTTCACCTGGACAGATATCAACTTCAGAAGACAAGAATAAGTTTGTGCATCACAACCGCAATTTCCTAAGTGTGAAAGCTCCTGGTACAGGAATACTGGATACAACTGAAGATAGGAAATTATATTTGTCCTCATAATGGTACAACTTTCACTAGTGCCAATGTCTATCTTCACAGATACAACTGAGGAAGAAATTGTAACAGTAATATAAGGAGACTGATCTGCGTAAGTGTCTAAGACTCAACAGCAGATCACTGAGAAAAGGAATTCTGTTCATCTGTCACAGCCATGCTGTCACAGTAAGTAAAAAGAAAGTTCCTACGATAGCCTACAAATATCTGTTTTGCTCCCAAACAAGCTAAAATTTCTAAGGGCAAAGTTTGGCACATTAAAATAGAGAATTAGTAAAAATTATTTGGGGTCAGTTTTACATGAAAGCAGAAGAAATTGGGGAGTTTAAGTAATTCTTTTATGTAAGAGATGGAGATGGCAAAGCAGCAGTAAAGGCTCTGTTGTGAATACTTTTCATACGACAACACAAAAGCCATCCCTGATGTATACTTCATTTCCTATGTTGATTGTAACAGAGTGAAGAAATTGCCTAAAGAGAATATGGCAACACATATGTGAAGAGAAATTATAGGGTCGGGATGAGGTTACCTGTAGGGTAATCTCAAGGATAAAGCCAACAAGCGTTATGCAGTGCATATGCATCCTTAATGAATAACTAGCAGATGTACTGCTGACAGAGCTGGCAATTCTTTGATACAGTAGAGGATCAAGGCCAGCCAGTTCTGCCGGCAAAACAACTCTTAAGGACTGAAGCAAGAGAACACATGTTGATTAGTGCAGTAATGAGTTCAGAGTCATAGACCTGGAGGTTAGAAAACTCCGTTGAGTTGGGAGCTTGTCAGTTCAAAATACAAGGGGGAAAATAATATCTGCTTCCTGTAGTTAACGTACATCAATATAATAGTGTGATCATTAGACAAGCCTTTTTAAGGGCATTAACACTTTTAACCACCTGACAAAAATTTCCTCTGAAACAGTATTCAATCACAATTAGGAAACACATTTTGTTTCGATTCATCTGTTTTAAACGCAGACAGAAAAGATTGCTAGGGCACATTCTTCATCTCAAAATGAGAAGAGTTTTGTTTTGCATAGTTCAGCAGAATCTAAGGGTTGTAAATCAGCCAATTGCATAGGCAGTAGATATCAGGAAAAAAGAGCAATACTAATCCAACAAGCAATCAAGAATTAAGGAACTACAAACACAGTTAGTAATAAAGATATAGGAAGAAATATAAATATAGGCCTCTGAAATGTTTCAGTCAGAACATACAAGGCAGAAACACAAGTAGTTCAAAGGGTAAGACTGAGTATTTTAAACAATTATTATACACTTGTCCAAAAGTCTGACTCATACATTATAATGGATTAGATTTCCTCACAAACTGGAGTCATTTCTTCCTAATTATGCTAGAATTTTCTCCATAAATATCCTATATAACACAGGCCTATTTCTTTACAAATTTCTAATCTCGATTAGGTTTCTTTACTGTGACTGGGCACAAGGTTTTTCCCTCCAGAGAACTAAAAGCTGACCATTACCACTCTGAAGAGAGAACATCAGATTATACACCCCCTTCAGACTGTCCTTTCCAATCTCCTCAGGAAAGGTACCATTTGACATTTATCCACACCATATTTTACCAACTATGTTACTGCCACGTTTTGTATTTATTGCTCTGAGTTCCCTACTTAGCTGTCTCACTGCATGTACTCTCCTCCAGGGCATTTACGACTATACAGAACAGGGCAGACTCCCAGAGAGACCTACTTGATACCTTCTTCCCTTGCAAAGCTCAAGGAGCACTTACTCCTACTGTGCACTTCTCACAGTTCAATGAAGTATTTATACTTTTAAAGACTTCTTATCTAATCCCATGATTATTAAGATTTTGGTGAAGTAATCATTTGAATATACAGATATAATTGATGAGATTTTTTTTTAAAAAAAAAAATCAAATGCTGCCTTTAGCCTGAGTACTCCATCTTCCTGGTGTATCAAAGGGATTAGGATAAGAACAGATGTGACTGACACCAGGAAACAGTCGGTATGTTTCTGGCATATTATGAAGTTCAACAACATTGTTAAAAAAGGTTTTCAATGCCATAAATATGCCAAAATATATTTTGATGAATGCAGATAAAACATTAACACCTTTTCAAAAAGTTTACTAGGTAAGAAGCAGAGCATAAAAAATTACTTATAAGCAACCTGAAACCTGAAGTTGAAATCCACTTCAGCATCGAAAAGCAGGTTTAATTTCAATTAGTTGCAAAATCATCAAGAATGGTCCATAAAGCTTTGACACTGCTGAAAAAGTGAAGAGCACAGTCTTCAATAGGTTTCATTACTCCCCTGATTTATTAGTCTCTACCACTGCAGTTATTGCATTTGTCCCTGAACACACACAAATTAGCCCCGTAAGTGCTTACTTTGGTTAATCTGTTAGGTGCTGTCAATGAAAATTTCCCTGAAAAATGAATCCCTTTCATAAACAGAGCATAAAAGAGTCATTTCTTTTGCCAGAAAAGAAATCAGTAAATTGCCTCTGAAGTATGACTGTGCTAATCTGTAGGAGCAGAAAGTTTAAGTCAGAACATTGTTACACACGGAATAAAGAAACATTGCCAAAGACATTAAGCCTAATAGGTTAAAGCTGACACAGGAGCAAAGGTATGTAAGTCCCTTTTGGGAAGGCGTCTTGATACTTAGGACATCAGCTTTTGCCAAACCAAACTTAGAAATGTTTTGGGTTTGCCTGTTTGTTTTGTTTAAACTAATTAGAAATCAATGTGACTACCTAGATACCTTTTGGCTGTGGAGAAATTAAGTCCTACAGGCTCATCATGTTCCTGTGTCAAAGAAATCTCAAACAGCAGAGTCATCCCAGAGAAGTGACTTAATCAAAACTTTGTTTACTAACAAACACTTCTCCTGTCAGGAACATCAGCATTTGCATTACCTGTTCTGATAGCAGCAAGTTGTGGCAAACTACTTAGTTTCCCAGAAACTCAGTGCACCACTTTGGCAGAGTTGGAAGACCTGAACTCTTGTCCTCTCACACATCCGTCTGCCATGTAATAGAAACACACCAGCGGGTTGTGAGTGTTCAGCTCCCGAACTGAGCTGCCAGGCAAAGCTTTGGCAAAGAACCACAGAAACCTTGTTCAGAACTTAGTAAAGGGAGCAGACGAAACTCAGCAATTCTCAAGTTGCTCTGTTGTTTTGCTCCTCTGGTGAGAAAAATGTTTCAGAGAAGTTTCCTTTGCTCTGGGTTTCTCCCTCCCCTAATCTCACCTACTCTTAGATCTAAGAAAAGCTGCATGAGTGTCACTGAAGGCAGCAGTCTGAGGAAACAAGAAGACTAAAGGAAAAGAAAATCAATTTAGAGGTGAAGTCACCAGAAAAGACCAACTGAACAGGTCTTCTACAAATAAACAAGGCTGAACCTCACTCCAAGAGAAGGACAAGGACTTCAATTTGTCATTTAAAAATACTGACATTAATTTGTCATCTATACCTGAAAAAGTTGGTCTCATGAAGATGGCTAAAGATAAAAATGCCAGACCAAGTACATTTCAAAATATTCCTAGACTTGCAGTCTATGACTTTAACCCCTAACTAGTCATGGCTTTTAAATTATACAGAATTACTTTCTAAACATCTCTAAGCAGACTCTGGAAGGTAGAAATATCAGAAAGATCTCCTGGGATTCCTTAGATGTCAGATGTCAAGGATATGTGCTGCTCTGGACACTAGCCTAGCCATCTAGAGAGATTAATTTTTCCAGAGCACTACCAAAGCTTGTTTGACCCTAAATCTCAAAAAATCCTAATACAAAAATTGTGCTTCCCATCCAAAGAGAACAATGTGGAAAATTGAGATGCATCATACTATGAAGTGGCACTTGGAAAAGATTAAACATTAATTTCTTTTCCAGATATTTTATTTCCTGATAAAAGGTGGCAATTCTAACAGAAAGGGTTCAGAGCTATAAACAGAATTATGATTTCTAAGAGCATTATTTAAATTCCTTTCTTTTTAAGATTCCCAAGGGTTTCTAGCACACCTTATAAATATTCATAAAATGTCATCAGAACAAATCCATGTTCATGCAGCTAGTTTCTTTTATACACAGAGAGGTTTAAAAATAAAATATTTATGCAGGTTTTGGGGTGATGAGTGAGTTTGTTTGTTTGTCAAGGTACTCAGGACATTTTTTACTACACTCTGAAGACAAGTAAGCTGATGGAGCAGCAAGGGGCATCAGCATAAAAACATTGAGCAGTTCCGCTTACACTCCATGAAGCTTTAGGATCTAAGGACTAAATAAGTAATCAGCAATAGCGGTACATTGTTAAATGCTAAGGGGAAGGGCTATGACTCAATAAACTGATTTTTTCACATTGTAGATGATTCCTTTTGCTTCCCTTAGATTTCAACCATAAGTTCTTCTCTCTTACCATGTGACGGAGCTGAGGTGTCAGTCTGATTACTTAGGAACAAATATCATGTTCAAGGTGAAAAAAGTTTGCACAATAGTGCAATTTATCAACTTTTTACATAGCATTAGACCAAAGCTTTATCATTTATTTCTTCACTGAGAATTCTGTTCCTTTCAGTAAAGTGTGGACAACATTTTTGACTAGATGTGGGGCAATCAGTGTTATTGCCCAATAGTCTTTCAGGAATGAACTGTATCCCTGCTGAGGATATTCAGTCTGGAACACACTACTTCCAAAAACTTAAATTGCCTTGGAGAAAGTCTCAAGCCTCAATTGAGTCAGACCAAAACAAAAAACAGTCTGAATGTCAGATTCCCAGAATGATCAACTTTCCCTATCCATCTTGAATAAAGACAAGCTTGAGGATAGAAACCATTCAGCTGGAACCTACTGTCGACACAAAGTTGTAATATCCCACATCCTATTCTCCCTAGCTCTACGGCTTGCCCTAGCCCTTAGTCTTCAGTAGCCATGCAAGACTTTTCACCTTCTACATGTGACTACATTCAAAGTGGAGATTAAGGAAGCCAGGTTAGCATGTTAATTAAAGAGAGTGGTTGCTTTAAGGTACGTAAAATGTTCAAACTGAAAAGCAAATGACCTAGCTAGGCTGTATTGTAATAGAACTACAAGTGCTTTAGAAGTTGTTTTTTTTTTAAACCTCTTGGCATGGGCAACAGAAGTGATGGTTCCAATTATATACTCCAGTGCCCTGCACAAGCCCAGGCTAAGAAAATTCACTTTGTTACTCCTAGAAAAGTGTCATAGAAGAAAAATGTTAGACTGGATTGGTATCACTGACACATCTAATTCTAAGCTGTAACTACAAAGGTTATCTAAAATTATAATAGTCCATACCACTCTTTAAATATTGAGACTTTTAAAAGAATTAGCTCTAAGTCAGATGTTTCTCCACTGCTTTAGAGCCAGGAAAAAAACACCTTCTCAATTGACTTCATATGACAATGACAATTTCCTGAAATGAAAGATAAAATATTAAGAAATACAACAGATTATCAAACTGCAACTGGAACACCTCTTTAGAAGTGCAGAGCTACAATTTTTAGTTGACCTGTACAGTTATCAATCAAGGTACATAGGAAAACCACTTGAAAATAAATTTTTCCAAAGTTATGCCGAAGATACATGTACCCATCAAAATTACAAACTTCGGACTACTTTCCTTAATAGTGAAACTATACTTGTGATAACCTGTAGTGATAACCTCCTATTTATTGTACAGATTTAGATGGAAGCTTTAATGAAAAAGCATTTAAGGGAAAATTGGAGTAGTGCATATAGAGGTTCTGCAAGTACCTGTTCATTTGTTTTAAATTACTGCTTCCACCCTTACACCACTTCATATACTTCTTACTGATCAATTTAATGTACACATTTATCAGGTAATAAAATATCATCATCTTTCATATGGTTTGGTCAACCACTGCAGGCAGAAACAAGACGTAGTTTCAGGTTCACGACTATTCTGCACAGTCATATTTGGTTCTCTAAGCAAGACCAAAACCTTACTAAAAACTGGGATACAAACAGGCTTCAAATATTGTTAGAAAAACCTACCAAAGAATTAACTTAATCTTTGTCAAAATCACGTGGTCTTGAAAACACTGAGCCTCTTTCCTATAAACAGATTTTCAATATCTGTATCCCTTTTTGAAGGGTTTAAAGAGTCATCACATTACTTTTAAACCTAACAAAACCCATGAGTCAAAATTAGACTTATTTCTGTAGAAAGTATATGGAAGCAAGTCACTAATAATAGGTATGTACACTATACCACGGCGCCATGTTTTAACATTATAGGTGTTTAAGTTACCAGACTAACCCATTCTGAACAAGAGGTGTACTTATTTAATAGCATTTCAGAAGTCCTTTTCCTCTCTGATGACCAAAGCCTAGACTAACACACTTTTTCTGCTCCTAAAACAAATTAAATTAGCAACACTAGCAGTTAGAGATTAGTTCCCGATTTTCTGTGCAAATAGGAGCAGCAATAGCACCTCACATGCATATGACTATACATACATGGGATTTTGCCTATATATAGACTGTCTTCAATGCACAGTTACAGTCCTGAGCTCTTGGAAGGCATACATTTAACTCCCGTCACCAAAGCTCCCTATATATTAGCTACTTACAGAGGAAATGGGCAGGGTGAACCCCACTGTGTAGAGGACAGTGGATGTGATGGTACTGTCATGGAACGGATACTTGATGCTGTCATCATTACAGAAAAAGCCTCTCTGATACGGTTTTATTTTGGCCAAGTTTAGAACACCAAGGGGTAAGCCAGCTGTTGGGGGAAGGAAAACAAAAAACAAAAACAAGAAATACATGTGGTTAAATCAAAAAAAAAAAAAAGTCATTTTTAAACATGCATGGAGGAGGCTGCCAAACATGCAATACCTCAAATTTCATAAGTATCATGCAATGCACACACTTACCTACTCCTGTTTATAGAAATTTATCCCTTTTAGAAGTCTGCTTCAGAGGGACTCTAAAGTTGCCACCAGACAGACTGGCATTAAGGTGAATTGCAACACACTGAACTAAGATTACACTCCAGAAAAAATGTTTGCCACTCACAAGACTAATTACTGAGGGCAGGCTGCCTTTTGTGCCCCTTCCTTTGCCACCAACCCACTACCTTGGCTTATAACTGAATTCAGCCTTGTTCTACACACTATAATCTGGTCAGTGTTTAGAGATAAGAAGACAAAAAATATTTCCGGATTTTGTCACAGTTAGGGAGTTGAACATTACCTGCATGAAAACTAATTGCATGAAAAGGGAATAAGAACTGCAGAGACACCAATGGAAATATGGACACTGAACAGACTGCATATATAGGTAATGAGATTTATACCTTAAGATTGCATTTGCACAGCTTTTGTACACTTTGGAAGATTTCTACATGAAAATATCTAAGTTATTAACATGGAAACTGAGGCTCAAGTACAAATTATAGCTCTCAGAACTTACATGGTGTGACATATTACCTATTCACTCTCTTGCAAGTTCACTTGCACTACGCTAACAGTCATGTCAAAGAAGCCATCAAGACTTGTGATAGCCTTCGACCAACTACCACCACGCCCACTCTCCAGCTTTCCTCTGACCTATTGAGCAAGTAATAGATTACAGTGGATGAATTAGGTAGTGCGATAAGAACTGCAAAATCCCCAAACAAATCAAAAAGTAGATTTTGATTTAAAACAAGGTAAAAAAGGAACGCTAAACTTTGTATTTCCCCCAACATTCATGTAATATGGAATTCTGCAAATAGTAAGTGAAATTACTGAAGCAGAAGAGACCACTCAGGAGATAAACAACCTGCTATACTGAGAACAAAAAACATTTCAAAGAGGCTAGTAGGATGACTGATTGCTTTGATTTCAGGTGACACGTGTTACCTACCAGGTGAGTAGCTTAAAGGGGTTTTAAATAAGCTTATTCCTATTGACTTCATTAGAAGAAAGGACATCAAGAGTGAAACAGTAGGAACAGAGTAATAAATCCTGGCCACTTCTTTGGATGCAAATTGCAGGCCAATGCAAAGGCCTGTGAAATGCATATTGAAACTGTCTGTGTTTGCTAATACTCCGGCTCTTCACTCCTCTTCTAAGAAAATTGCTGTGGTCACAGAAAGCAATTTGGGAGGAATTTAAATCCTCTTAGGGAGCAGAGTAAATTTTTTTCCCCACAAAACATCTGAAATATGAAGAACTGTCCACACTTACTGATGCTTACCACCCCATACAGAAAAACTGAACAAAAATGCAAACAGTGCTATGCTCATTCAACCTTAAGCACGAAGTTTTAATCAAGTAGCATGATATACCATCAAATCAGCTACATCTCAAAGGTCTCCCTCCTTCCTTCCTCTGCTTTAAAGACGGAGACGAGTACTGAAGACTGATGGAATACAGGTGGCAGAAGTAGACAAACCAGAATTGCAGCCCTTCAAATACGAAGGGGGCCACACCGAAGAACTCGAAGTCCACTCAGATCAAAAGGCATTGCTGTATATTCACATGCTTCGAGCCAATTTTCAGCTACACTGAAAGCCACTGCAAGATTCCACTAGCATAACTCATGTTTCCTGTCTTTATCTCTGCTATTGAAAATGCAGCACCAGGATGGTGGAGTGGTAAAGCCATTACCTATTTGATACAATCCTATCTTCTCAACAAAATCAGAGGTGGAAATATCACATCCTCATGCTTAACTAAAACAATAACTTAAGTTTTGCAGAAGTGGAATACTTCACAGACATAAATACCTGTTTTCTGAGAGAAGAGGCTACACCCTAACACTGAGAATTTTTCTGTTTTGTTGATTATATTTTCAGCCTTTCAGTTCAACATTTTTGAGTCAATGTCACTGTTTTTACAGTAAAGTTTTGAGGTGGTTTGCTTTAGTTTTGTTTCTGGGTTTAACTTCATGAAGGCAGGCCATTTCATTTTTACCAGCTGCTGCAATATGTGCTTTAAGTGCTCCAGTTCAGAAACTAGATTACATGCAATTCACATGCAAATGTGATAAGAGTTCTTGACTCAAAAATTCCAAATTTCTTGCAAGCAAAGTACACAGAATCATGGGTGACATGAGTTTTTTTCACTGAATATTTCTTTAGGAACTCCAAGAGAGTAATTACATCATTGTACATGAAAAAAGAAGGTACCCTCAGTTTGACAACTGTTTTAAGGCAATTTTTTAAGCCGAACAACAAAACAGTTTGAATACAAAGGGAGAATCACTCATTCTGTATATCCTAGGTAAGGCAGAATTTCAAGGGCTTTTTTTTCAGCTAGGGAGAATTCCTGACAGTAAGAGTTTGGCGCTCAGTCTTCATTAAACAGGCGAAAGGAACTCAAAATTTAAGCTTTTCTTCTTTGTGTGAAATCTGCGTATAAAAGTAGTTTGTGAGAACCCTTACATACCAACCAGTTATCCAAATTTTTCTACTGCCTTTACACTTCAATACATTTTTGTTCCTTTCTATACCTATTACACTGAAAGAAAAGGACGCACCTTTTTGTTGAATCAGATTGATCTGACTACCTTACGCAGTACATAGAAAGTACGTCGAAAGTGTGTAATCTGGACTTGGAAATAAAAAACATGTTTTTACTTTCAACCATGAGATTCTGGGAAGGGAGGAAAAGGAAAGGCAGGAAATAAAGGGGTCAGATGAGGACAGTTTCAAAGAGACTGTAAAATTAATTTGTATAGTCTACAGTAAAAGAACAGGAAAAAAAGGAAATTCGTTCAATATCTCACACTAACTGCCCATTTCCATTACTTTTAGGAATTTACACTGCAATCCAAATGATGCACTGCTTTCCAGCAGTGGAGTAGAAGACTTCATGAAATGGTGTTTAGTTGATCATTAACCTATCTCAAATAATGGTAGCATTTTTACTATTGCTCATTTTACAGGGAGAGAAGAAAACAGTATATGTAAGCAAACAGTCCTGAAGTTTTCACTGTAAGAGGAAAATGGACAAAAAAAAAAAACCAACCCAACCCACCACTAATGTACATAACAGGCCAGTGTTGGATCAGAAGTGTCAAGCATCCCCACAGCCTTTAAGCAGGTTGACTGTACACAGAACTTCTGAGGAAGGTACATTATTTCAGTTTCGTTAGCCTCTACAAGCTGGAGGAAAGAGTGACCAAGATCTAGCGCAAGATCACAAGGCTAAAAGGCAGTCTTGTAGATCAAATCTCATACCTTGTCCTCTTCACATTATACCTCCTCTCCCTTTTTACCCCGTCATTACCAGCAGTAACCTCCAAGGGTGCTCTTCTGAACTAGATAACTTTTTACCTTAGGGGATCATAACAGCTTAGTTGTTATTCATATCCTCTAAACCATGACCTTCAGATGTAAAAAAAGGACTATTACTTGAAGTTCCACATGCTTCAGACTGGAATTTCTCAGAATTGGAATTTCTTTATTTTCTGTTAAAACTTGTGCGGTTGATCTTGTCAAGAACTAGGGACCAACAAGTTCTGAACTGTTTTGCTAAGTTATAGCAGGAAACAGACAGTACTCCTCTCACTTCTTTCCCTCTCCTTTAATTATGCAAGGAAAACAACCTGTTCACTCAAGTGCTCTGCAACTGTTATAGAAGGAGGCACTTAGGATCATAGAACAGAATCATAGAATCAGCTAGATTGGAAAAGACCTCTGAAATCATTGAGTCCTATCTTTGACTTAACACCACCCTGCCTATGAGTGCCACATCCAGTCTCTTCTTAAACACCACCAGGGACAGTATCTTGATATCCTCCCTGGGCAGCCTGTTCCAATGTCTGATTACTCATTCTGTAAAGAATCTCTTTCCAATGTCTAACTTCTCCTGTAATGCCCACACAAACAGACCCTGGCTAATCCATGGGTTAGATTGGATGGAGCTTTGAGCAAAGTGTCCCTACCCACAGCAGGGGTATTGGAACAAGACTTCAAGATCACCTCCACCCAAACTATCCTCCGGTTTTATAACCCTGAAAGCTACAAACATAGTAATGAAGTTGAATAGGAAAAGAGACTGCAGAGATTTGAAGCCCATACCTATGAAAGATAGATAAAAAGCCTCATACTCATGAACAAGAATAAAAGCAAAAAGGATGGAGAGAAAGGGAAGAAAGGCAAGAACGAGCAGCGATTGCAGGGAAAAAACAGTCTAAAGTTTTGGATAGAACAGGGTAATGCACATTTGTGCAGAGTGAAGCTATGTTCTCGAAATAGTTACAGGGGGCTACGCTGAGTTCAGAAGGAATTTCCAACTCTATCTTGTAGGTTCAAGCTAGCTGTAGTGTAACTTCCATTGAACACCTACAGAAATTCACAGAAATATAAATAGCCTTAAGGAACTATTTAATCACATCTGGCTGGACAACATGGAATGCAACAAAAGCCTTTAAGGAATGAAGGAAGGAAGGAAGGAAAGTCAGTCCAGGCTGAGAGACCAGGGAGGAAGTCCCTGTGAGAACAGTCCTCCACCCATAGGATGGGAACGACAAAAATAAAATACCAATACCCAAGGGAATAGGGTGAAGTTGGAAAAGTGTTGATATTTTCAAAGTTTACGATGAAACAGAAGAAAAATTAAATTCCATGGTTTATCTTTCAAATGGAAGTGATGGATACCAAACTATGATCTTTTTTACAATGTGTGTAACATTGCACTATTCTGATTTGTGGCATTTATCACACTGCTAATTTTAGAGTTAGGTGCTTAAGCTTCTTAAGCTGCTTAAGGAGTCAGATTCTGACACCCAGGTGTCCACATATCTTTGCCAGAAAGCTGCATATTTTCCCTAAGCAGGGGAAAAGTAGCATTTACGGCTGAACTGGCATTTTTTACAGCAGTTGCCATAAATACTTAAGACCAGGAAAGAAGATTGTTGTTTTATGTCTGAAAGGAAAGAAACTCGAAGTTTCTACTCATTTCAGTGATACTGTACTGCCTATTTCAGAACCAGATGTGTTGCTCACAAAACTTAGCTAAGCTTTTAACAGCAACTCAAGACAACCTAGACCATCCTGCCCTCCTCCAGCCTCTGGCCATCCACCACTATACCCTTCCTTGTCTTGGCATTAGTTTAACACACCAACTTGTTGAAAAAGAAAAAGTCTATGCCCACACAACATGGGTTTTTCAGGGGCATTGGGTCATCTGGCAGATTGCATTACTGTGAGAGCTGGTTCAAAGGACAGACTAGGAACGCATAGCCAAGGGTGTGGAAGAAAAGAGAACAAGGACAGACTGGGACACATCAACTTCAGCAATGCTGACATTGTTTCCTGGTCAGTGGTGCTTTCTCCCGCACAATTTTAAGTAGTTCAAAGGAATGCACTGTATTTTGTAAACATCCTTTATTTGACCCTATTGGCCTTCTTATCTGTGGAAGCAACTGGACCTCCACTTGAGCCTCTGTGCAATCTTAAACTCATTCTGAACTGCTGTTTCAAGTCCTACAAGGCACGTAAGACTCCGAGCTCCTATCTGATCCTCAATCAGGAAGTTCTCTTCATTAAAACAAATGAACATGTAGAAACTAGGAGAAAGGTAGTCACCCTTAAGAGAAACTATGGCAAACAAAAACATTCTAGGATCAATACATTCTACACTTGATGTCAGCTTCAGCTTTTGTAAACAAATGCACAATTTACAGTTAAGGAGTGTCAAGCAGTAATTCTGGCTGTATTGGAAAAATAACCTCCATACAACACAGCAAATTACATCCTCAAAACACATTAGTTACTTTTTACAGCTTGCATTTTATTAGGCAGATGATGCTGCTAATAACCCCACAGAGAGACAAATGTCATCATTTTGAGCTAAACCTATACAGCTGGTAATTACAACTGAGAGCAACGTAGAATTTAAGTTCTCCCACTCTTACACATGTATTTCTGCTTTTAATTTCACACAGGACAACCAGGTTTGCTTTGCTGCTCATTTTTCAATATACGGTCTGGGGGAACAAGGTATGCAAGCGATTTAAAGACACTCGGGTCAACCTCATGCTGCTGGAGAGAGTTGGTTGCTGCCGGAAGCATCTGTAAAAAGCCTGTTCTCTGCAGAAAAGCAGATGTGATGAAATTCTTTTTCCACAAGCAGTCAAGAGAAAGAACCAACACCTCCTAAGACAGGAGGTTCTGTGAATACAAAATCTACCAAGAGGAAGAAGAGAGTAAAATAACGAGAAAGCATTTAGACTTTTGATACCCAGAGGTAAGTGACATACGAAAGAAAAATCAGTGCACCATTTACTTTCAGTAGCTGAGATAAGTGGGTAGCCCACAGCCTACCTCCTGTCCACTTCAAGAACTTTATCTTACTTTTCTAAGCTAAGGAATGTGGACTATTTCTAATACCAGCACACTGATTGTTCTGATAACACCAGAAGCTGTGACAGGTTTCAGTAAACAGGATTTATTTAATTAAAAGCATGGCCATTCTAATCTCTCCTCCTATTCTGTTTGCTACTTTATGCTACATACATTTTAATTTTTAATCTGAACTATGATTTCACTAACAGAGAAGCCAGATCAGCAACTGAGTGAGTCCTTCACCATGCCTTACACTTTTGATACTTCCAAGGCAAGAGTGGTGAAGGCAGGCAGTGAAGGAAACCTTCCTCTGAGCTGGAGCAGCCTCAACACAAAAGCATGCAATTTCTAGTCCAGTCATTTACTAAGACAGAACTACATCATATTCCAGTTTCTCTGCATTCAACAGTCCAGTATTACATGGGAGCACTAGTTCAGTTATCTATATTCCCAAACCATTAGAACAGGTCAAAACACTTATTTAAAAACATTCACATGGACAAGTGTATTCTCCCTTATATCTACATTTCAAAAAAAAATAAATTAAAAAAAAAATAAAATTAGGTTTTTTAGAAGCCCTACCTGTTACTCTAAAATTCATGCAATTATCTCTTCTGTAAGCACTTAGAGAAGTGCAAAAGTGCAAATGTAAAATAGAAAACTCCAGAAGTAAGACAGTAACATATCCTATCCTGCTCTATTCTTTACATAGAGATACATGTGTGGGTCAAGAGAACCAGCTGCAGGTCACAAGCAAAGGCTGTGCTCTGGGCTCTGCTCTGATCAGGGGAAAGACAAAGTTGAAGCTAGCCCAGGGATGGACAGACACCTGGAAGTAATTAGCAGTTCACCCAGTGCAGCAGAGGCCAACTGCCCAAGACAGACCTGACAAAGATTTAAGACCCCCAGAGTAATAGCTAAAACACACTGGGCAGTCAGAGGCAGGGGGGATGGAACAAAAGAGGTCAGCAGCTCCTTGTGTTGCAGTGCTGCTCATGGGGTGGGGAAGAATACAACCGGCTGCAGTCAGAGCAAACAAGAGTGACTTCTCTCACTATCACCACTCCTGTTTAGGGGAAATTAAATAATTAATCACTGCTTGCATCACATGATCAGCATTACATTTACTGTTAAAGGCTTTGACTGTACCATCTAGAGAATTAAAAACTCCCAGACACAAAAGCATCTACATGCCTCCAGAGATCTAGGTCTTCTACACACATCTACCTAAATCACTGGGCTTACAGATCAAGAGAGCAACATAGCCAAGGAAACAGATCTGTCAAGGTCAGCTGCTGACAAGACAGGCAGGAATTTTTTGTACTGCAGGTGACACCAACTTTGAATTCGGGACTACTGGTCATTTAAAACTCAGAAGTTATAACTATTTTTCCATTTTAATCTTTGTTTCATGGGAGTCCACAGCAAGAGGTTTTCAGACTATTTCACATATAGCTACACGCCCTTACCTGAAATACCATTCAGTCTCTAGAAATATAATAGGCGATTAGTTGTCAGGAGTGTAAATGCTCTTTTTCCAATTAGTCCTGCAAGCATAACAATATTTTATTTAAACAGTCAGGCCTTACAACAGCAGTGCTAGAGAGGGACTCAGAGTTTCCATTACATTTTATACCCTGTCATACACCAGGACGTCACTTTATGCTGTACACACTGCTGCATGCCACCATGTTCAAAACAACAGAGCATTTTTTCTCATGTTAGACTGAAGTTTGCAGGGCCTAATGGTACATTGTGAGAATGTAAGCTCAGTCTAGAAAGACTTTTTAAAGGAAAACTGACAGTACCCTAGATATTTCTGAGCTATCAGAGCAGTTGTTTTGTACTGATTCAGAAGACTGCCCAAGGAGTCAGTTTAATCAGAACTTGCAAAAAATATTTATGCAAAATTGTTCCTATATTTCCCACAGCATAGAAAGTCTTACATTTCTCATACGATAGAGCCGGGGTGCTGCTTTCCAGTTTTCACTAGAAATTATCAGCATTAGATATATCATTTTATAGTGTTGGTGACTGTATTTTTAGGATGAAAGAAGAGATGGGAAGAATGGTAAGAGTCTGCAAGCAGAAGTGGTGACCTTACTTCCATTCCCAAGATCTCCATTAGCGTTAGACCCAACCATCATGCTGGCTTGGAGTATTCTAAATGAATACCAGTATCGCAGTATAGGCTCACCTAACAAAACAAAAATAGAACCCTTCATTTATCTGAGTCAGCAAAAAGATACTAAATTCACTCAAGGAAATACTAGGAAGGCAGACATTAACTAAGATAATGACTAAGATGATTTTTGGCATTTAATGGGGAATAGTTCCTGACCATTTGCCAGGCTCAGTCTCACTGCTTGCCTTCTGTACCCTTTAAAGGCCATATATGCTTCCCATTAGCTTGCTGCACATCAGAAGGTTCCCTGGTTATAATTAGAAGTTTATTCTCTCAAGTCTCTCCACCACCAGCTTCCAAAGCAGCCCCTTCAGCATAAGGTAGGCATAGTTCACAGCCTTTCTGTACCTTAAAATAAGGCAAATAAATTTAGATAAGTGTGTTCCTTACCATCTCAGCACAGCAGTTTCAGAAGATATTGCACCTACTGTTTAGTTTCATTAACTCAGTCATCTAAGGCTCAGAACAGATTTACAATAATCTAATATTAATTTGAGGTCAAAATTCCACCTTATTCTACGAGAGGAAGAAGCTACCTGGGGTGCTGAAATTTCATACATAACTCCTTCTACATTTAGAGCAAAGCAAAAACAAGAGCATAATTCCAGTTTGGTACAGTTTCCACCTTCCCTAGGGAACTGATCACATACCAAAAAATTGCAAGGCTTCTTCTACGTCAGGGATGGCTAGGTAACAGAATGAAGCTACCTTATGAGATCAAAAGGCCCCACACAGACCCTGTGAAAGCTGCATGATTAGCACCGACAACCAGAGGGAAGAAAGCACTAAAATCCTGGCTATGTCCAGCAAAATCTATTGTTTCATCAGCATCGTCACAGAAATAAGGATATATTGACATGGCTCCTGCATACTTTTGGTTTCATTTAGCAGAATCTGGGTTTATAGCCATTCCAAGATGGGTGTCCTGACCTAAGATACTTACATTTCTTAATTGAAAATTTTAAAAAAAGCTTCATTTTCCTGTTGGCAGATATCAAGACACCACATGAAGGAGAGATGCCAAAACAGAGTTGAAGTACAATACAAATAAAACTGAACATTAACATTTCCGAGTCAGACTACTTCTAGGCAACAGCTTTTAAAGATGAATCAGCAAAGTCTATAAAGGAGCAAGAGCAGCTTATTCTTGTACTGGTCATTTCAAATCCTCTAACTCAATGTGATAACAGAAAGAGTGCTTGATAAGTGGACTAGACAGTTTCAACATTATCCTTGTATATCATATTCTGCTAAAGAAGCTTACTTGGGTCTATTTTTGGCTTCTATATGAACCAGCAGTCTTGATTTTAAAAGCTGGACCTGACTGTAAAATAACCACTAATGTACCAGAGAATCTGGCAAAAGTAGTTTCAAAAACACAATGCACATTTATCAATAGATAGTTTTTATTTCTGTGCCTTTAAGATCAGTCTCATAACTGAAAAGGAAAATTCTTCCCAGAAAGTAGGTCAGCTCATTAGCAGTCAATTGTTAAACAATAAGAGACCAGCATAAGAATCTTGATAGAAGCAGCACCATTTTCTTCCAGTTTTAAAACTGCAGGATTGAACTACTCTGGTGGAAAAATTGCTTCTGCATCTACTCACAGGCTGAACTGAGAGGCCTATTGCTACAGCTGAACTGATTACCTGCTCTAGTGAAAGCTGTCCCCGGGACTGGAACTAGATGGTCTTTAACGTGCCTTCCGAGACAGGCCATTCAATGATTCTATGTATGATTAGTGTTTCCTGATGTAGTGGCAACTCTGTAATTCCAAAAAATGGTGCCAGAAAGTACCTTATGGAAATCTTGCTGCTTCAAAACAGTTTTAAATGGGTTTAATTTTTGTCATTAAACTAGTTGTTTGCTAGTCATCTATTATCTGAATTTCTACTCTTTGTGAATTTTTCATCTGTCTTCAGTCCACTATTTTACCTGAGTAACACCCAAGAACTAGGAGCTTCTTTTGCAGGATAGGAGATAAGGAAAAGAAGCACCACCACCAACCTAAGCAGATAACAGCAATAAATCAAGGTCATTTTAAAGCCATGCTTCTGTGTGTGGCACATCTTGCCAATATGTTTCTATGTAATTCAGTTCAGCAACATTCTGGTTTTTTTATCCAAGGTGAGTTTGTTTTAATCCTCCTGAACTAATTCTGAAAAGAGGATTATCAACTATTGGGGATAGGGGGATAGTAAATCCAAGTCACTTGGAAGGCTACAAAGCTTACGTTTGCTTCTCACCAGGTACCTTCAATAGTTGGGTCACCTGTTTATGCTATCTGCCTTCCATGACAATATAGTCACAGAGAGAGGATTATCACAGCTTTGTTCTCTCATCAGCATCTGTTCAAGTGCTCCTACACAAAACTACATAGTAGCAGGCAACCAGGAATTGACTCTTTACTTCCCCCCATCAGGGCCGTGAAGGCTTCAAACCAAGCCACCTTCGGGCAGTTCATACTACCCAATTCTTTAAAACTACGTCATTGTGTTGAACCAGCACAGCACAACCTCCACAAGAACTCAAGCATGACTTTTTCAGTTACCAGAGATGAGCTATTTTATAATTTACTTCTAGTGTATGTTACAGTTTGGATTTCG
>VWZG01011018.1:33307-58504 GCA_013396735.1 Grallaria varia | reverse complement strand
CAGTGCCCAGTAAAATCATGGAAGAAATTATTTTAGGAGACATTGAAAAACACCTGAAAGATAACACAGTCATTGGTCACAGCCAGCATGGCTTCATGAGAGAAAAGTCTTGCTTGTTCAACCTGTGTTCTTTTTATGACAAGGTAGCCCACCTAGCTGGTCAAGGGAAGCCAGGAAACCAGTTGATGTAATCTTTTTGGATTTCAGTAAAGCTTTCAATCCTGTCTCTCACAGGATCCTTCTGGACAAACTGTCCAGCACAGCTGGATAAACACATCATGTGTTGGGTGAGCAATTGGCTCATGGGTCGAGCACAGAGGGCCAAGTGAATGGGGTGACATCAGACTGGTGACCTGACACTAGTGGGTTCCTCAGGGCTCCATCTTGGGCTCTGTGCTCTTCAACATCTTCATAAAATAACTTGGACACAGGATTGGAAGGGATACTGAGCAAGTTTGCAGATGACACAAAACTTGGAGGAGTTGTTGACTCACTCAAAGGCAGGGAGGCCCTGCAGAGAGACTCAACAAATTAGAGGAAAATTGGGCAACATCAACCACATGAAGTTCTGGATTCTGCACCTGGAATGGGGCAACTCTGGATGTACATACAGACTGGGGAATGAGATGCTGGAAAGCATTGCCATGGAAAGGGACCTGGGGGTCCTGGTGGATGGAAAGTTGGATATGTCAGCAGTGGCCTGGCAGCCAGGAGGGCAAACTGTGTCCTGGGGGACATCAGGCAAAGCATCACCAGCCAGGTGAGGGAAGGGACTGTCCTGCTCTGCTCTACACTGGAGCAGCCTCACCTTGAATATTGTGCGCAGTTTTGGGCACTGCAATATAAGAAAGACTTTAAGCTATTGGAGAGCATCCAAAGGAGGGCAATAAAGATGGTGAAGGGCCTTGAGGGGCCATATGAGGATCGGCTGAGGTCACTTGGTCTGTTCTTCCTGGAGAATAGACTGAGGGGAGACCTCATTGCGGTTATAACTTCCTTGTGAAGGGAAGAGGAGGGACAGGCTCTGATATCTTCTCTGTGGTGACCAGTGACAGAGGCCAAGGGAATCGCCTGAAGTTATGTCAGGGGAGGTTTAGGTTGGATATCTGGTAAACATTTTTCACCCAAGTGGTTGTTGGGCACTGAAACAGGCTCCCCAGGGTCAGTGGTCACAGCACCAAGCCTGACAGGGTTCAAGAAGCACTTGGATAATGCTCTCAGGCACATGGTGTGACTCTTCTGTAAGATCCTGTGCAAGGCTAGGAGTTGGACTCGATGGTCTTTGTGAGTCCCTTCCAACTCAGCATATTCTGTGATATTCTGTGATTGTGATAATAGCTGTATTCAAGAGAAAGGAATAGTCAAATAAATACAGATGTGATCAAAATAACATGAAAGGCTTTTGGACACAATCTTCCATCTTTCTATAGATTCAATTTTTTTTGTTAAAAAAATGTAAAAATGTAGCATGGACTTTTAAAAAATGCAATTATTTACCACAGTAGGGTAATGAATTAAGAGCTCATCCATCTGGGCTCTACCCCTCTGACACACCCACAATCTAGTAGTCTAGCTAAAGAAGATAAAGATTAATAGAAATCTAACCTGAATAAAGAATTGGCCTAACAGGAGACAACACCAGACAGGCTTAAACAGGAGACTCCTGGGCTGCATGATTGATTGGCAAAGGAAAAATTAGCCTTAGGCCCTGAACTTTTTACAAATTTCCAGTGCTAGAAAAGGAGTTCTCATCACAAAGATAAAAGACACTGTTAACAAAATACAGGGGTAAATGACCTGAAGGACCATTCTAGTGGATATTCACCAATACAATATACGCGGCTGTACAACAATAACTGACAAGATTACAACTTATTTTTAATTTCAAATTTATTCCTACCATATGAAAGCAGAAGGAACTGATCATATTTGTTGAACATGGGTTAACTAATGGAATATTAATGTGATGCAACTATCAAAAAGGCAAATGCAATGCTGACACATCCCCATTAAGAATATGGTGACTGACTGCCAAGCTTAAGACATTAAATAAGAAGGAAGAAAATTAGCTAAGGACTACTAAAATGGTAAGGACAATGAAAAGTCTGTCACAGGAAAGAGGACTAAAAGACCTCTGTTTTTTTCATCAACCAAAGTGAAGGCTAAGGCACTAACTCTTCTTTGTAAAACACTTTAAGAGATATGCACTGAGGAGGAATAATAGTGACTTCAAGGGAGGGACACTGTCAACACAAATACAGCTATGAATAAACTGTTAAAGGGAACTGAGCAGAAGCCCTCAAACAGCTTTTCAGTGGGAGCTGGGGCAGAAAGGATTAGCAAGGGAAGTGCAAAAAAGTACTATTGGGATCGGCTTTGTCATACTTATGAAAATATATTCCAGTCTTCTGCCTTTGCAGGCATAGAGATCTATAAAGTCCCTTCTAGTCCTGGTATTCTTTTGTGGGCATGGCCTGAGACCTCATAAACAAATTGTACTCAGAGAGTTCAGCAAGCACATTGGCATATGGATATGCTTTCAACAACTGGACAGACTGGGTGAGCATTTGAACAGTTAGCCAATACCTGTACCAGTACTCTGAGGAAATTTAGACATTTTATTAAGTTAGGCAGCAAAAGAGAGACCTAAGGATCTCAAGTGATGCATAAATTAACTCACTGGTCTGTCAGGGGCTCTAGCCCACAGTGAACTAGGTGTATGTACCATAAACTATGCGGTACCATACAGCTCCATCATGATAAATCATTTAAATTGCTTTCTATTCTACTAACTGAGCTAACTAGAGCTTCCTATATTGAAGTTTGCACTGTACACACTCTAAAAATATCTTGCCTGTAATGAGAAAGAAATCCTTAGCAGTAGACAGCTATAGTAATTTTTGAATATTATTATAGAGTCGTACACATAGAAAGGCACGTCTCTTCCCTCCCAGAATTAATTCTCTAGAAAACTAGAAAAAAAACCCAAGAAAAATCAGGCAGGCACATCTACTAAACCAAGCAAATAACTAACCCTATCCTCTTCTAATATCTCATTCTCATCACTTTACTACTCAGGCTTAGGGAACAGAATAATTACACCCTTGAGTTACAGCATTAAAGAAATGTTACTATAAATACACCTTCGAGCCTGCGCAGTGGATTTTTTAGGTGAGGCGCAGCGTGCGCGGAACTGGCCCAACCCTTTAGTCCTAAGCTTCATCTGCCAGGGCCTAGCAAGCTTGGACGGTGGCAGCGAAGTCCTCAGGATGTAGGTTTAGTTAGAGTGTCCTTCTCTTAGATGGATGGCCTTACAGGGCTAAGCGAGCTCCATCTGCCCAGGTTTGGAGTTAGAGTTGTCCTTCTCCTAGGATGGTTGCCGGGAGGCTGGTGAGCCCATCCTGCCCATGGACACACTTTGTCTGCCCCTTCAGCTGAGACCTGACTGGCATGGGAGCCCCTACCGGAGGCACAACCCCCGCCAGCATAGCTCACAACCTCATAACGGCACGCAAGCTTCTCCCCCACAGCAAATGGGTGTCCGTGGAGAAGACTATAAATACAAAAACAACCAAAATATTCCACAATAACAAAACTACTGAATAACTTCCACTGAGGAATTTGTAACAAGAATTGGATAAGAATCAAGAAGAATACAAAAGAAGCTTTAAGTGATTGCACTTGTGACAAGATTTAGACAAGCCTTAGCAAGTGGAACAAAAACCCCAAAATATTTAAGAAATTAGGTAAAATTCCTATATTGACATTATCAGCTCAATAGAACTGTAAAAGAAACCAAGGGAGATGATTTCAGAAGAAAACAACAACCACACCAAAAAAAAAAAAAAAATTACCCTAAGGGATAATAGTTCTTCATTACTAGGACATAGCAAGACATAAAAAGATAATAGAAGGATGATGACAGAGAAGCTGCAACAAGGAAAATTCAAACTCAGTGAATGAAATTAATCAATTTTGAATTCATTGAGTAGATTCATTCCGTTCACTATAGATTAACAAAAACAACAACAAAATACATAACATTTTGTGTATTTTTTATGAAAGCTGAAACACCTGTAACTTCAAATGTTAAAATTAAAGTCCCATCCAATTCAACTACATTTTGGAGTTGTGTTTGTCTCATTTTATTGCCAGTGCAAAGAAAGACATTTCATGATGAATGCTAATTACATAGTGTTTAATGAATTGTAACATTACATAGGCCATGAAATTAAATACTGACACAGTGGAAAGCAAAAAGGAAAATGTTTTAGAAGTCCTGTGCCTGTTAAGAAAGGGGAGGAAGAAAGAAACTTTGTCCTTTTCTGTTAACAATGGGTTTAAAGTTAGATACCAAATTTCAGGATCCAGGTATTCCCCAAACCAAAAGACAGACCGTGACCTCTCTCTTCTGTGCTTTCACTTTCAGACCATAGAAACAAAAATTAAGGCTGATGACTGTTTTCCACTGCTTTTTACTCCTCAGCCTAACCTTGGTGTTCATCTAAATGCTTTATTTTCTGCAACTAAACAGGTGAACACTCTTCTGCACTCTCAGGAAATTCTTCTTTGAGAAGGTGAAGATGTTGAATTATGCCAAACAGTCATCTCCATAAAGCAAAACAAAAATGAGGATGGATAGTCATATGATTAAAAAATAATCATGTAATGGGGTTTAGCAGATGCTGCCTCATTAGCAGAGCTGTTAAAAAAATCTTTCAGCTATTGTAAGTCTCTGACCTATTGCAATGGAAAGTAAAAGTTTTCAGCAAGTTACCATAAAAGTGGATTAGGACAAAATTTATAGGAAATGTATTTACATACCCAGTAATTTACAAAAATGAGAATTTGCATTTACACCATATGATGTATCCAGGTACTCACACTAGAGATTTTAGGAATATATACTGAAAATTGTTCTGGTGGCTTTTTTGATTTGATTTTTTTTCCCCCCTAAGAATGCCCTCACTGAGGCACCACTCCTTTTCTATTCCTATTGTTTCAAAGATTCTTGACACAGAAAAAATCCTTGCTATCATTCAACTTATGAATGACCTTCACAAGATCTATATGACAGCCTGGAAGTCATTAATTTAAAATCAATAATCCTACTAAAGTCAAATATTTTTGTAATGCACTGGTAACAATATTAACCTTCATCACTGGCATAATTGCAGCAAAGTACTATGTCTTGCTGAGAAAAAAATATATTCAGAAATCATTTGAAACTCTATTTCTCACTGCTTCTTAATTTCCATTGTTTCTTTACTCGTTTCAATTGCTTCATCTGCTTCCTTTAGACCACAGCTTGTCTATTTTCCCCACTCCCTCAACTCCATTACTAGCAAATCATGCCCTTGTATAATTTTCCACTTCTCTCACTGATCCTATTTCCTTTATCTGAAGTTTCCAATGGTCCTTTTTTGCTGAGGTTCCATTAACAACTGGAATCATCTAGCTCAATATAATAGGCTAGACCAGGCAGGCTGCTTTTGTGTTATGGCATCATAAAACCCTGCAAGAAGTAAGTGAAAAAATTAATTCATTTATTGCAGTATTACATTTCAGAAGTTTTAGCAGAAATATGCAATTATTTTTTGGTTTGGTTTTCTCGAAAGAAAATGATTTAGCCATTAAATCAGCTAGAACTATTTTTATTTCCATTAGGCAACCATATAAGGCTTCTAAAACATGTATATTAATTTAAATCGAGGTGTTTTAAAAAGCCTGAAGTGACACATTTAACAGCTAAAATTATTAGGATTATTTTAGAAACCAATTGGATAGTTTGCCCTTTCCTCTTTATTTTGTACAACATTTCTCCTTTCCCATCTCCTTCTATCACCCTAAAGCTGGTGGAGATGGCTGTGTCCCAAAAAGCTGTGCTTGTGACATGCTGAGTGCACATAAAGTCAGTGCTTTGCTACAAGAAGCAGCTGGAGAGCCAAAGGTGTCTGGGAGGGAGCCCTAAAACCCTGAGCAGCTTTAAAACTTCATTTCATAGTTATAGTTGAAATTTCCATAGCAGGCCTGGGCGTTACTGAGTGTCCTAGCTCTTGAACCTGAGTGTTAAAACAGTGCACCAAGAATGCCTGCGAGGTAAGTGGCTGAAATGGACCATCAGACCATAAAATAAAAGCTAGAAAAGAAGAGTCTGATTCTACCAAGAGAATCTTTAAGGTCAGAGGAATTACTCTTGAAGGACAGTGGTAGTCCATTTAACAAATATAAGCTTTCACTGAATGATCAACTGGATCACATGCCTCTTTCTTGTCTGATGATCTAACAATTAGGTGGGTTATCTAATGTACTTTTTCAGATGCTTGTAGATTCCACTGTGATGCATCACCACATGTAAAGTGGAAACAAAAGCCTAAGACTTCCACTTAACAGGAACTCTCATGAATTCGTTTTCTGTGCAGTATTAGAGAAGTAGAGAAAAAAAAGGGATATGAATTCTGCAGGGACAGGAGGTAAGAAATATTTGTTTTTCTCACATAAACATTCAGATGAGCATCAACAGTCTTCAAATCTAGATGTCTCCATTTGTATCAGAGCTGTATCTCATCTGTAACCCTTCAGACCCATTCCAGATAGATGAGGAGGAAAAAAAGGTCTCCTACCCTTCAGCCATATTGAGCTCATTTTGTTTAAATAATTTCTTCTAACAACATAGACCTGTGCTCTCAGCAGGGCTTGGACCAAATGACCTTCAGAGGCCCTTTCCAACCTGAATTGCACCATGATTCTCTAANGGGGTGTGTGTGAAAGTCATGGGAAAGTACTAAACTTGTTGATCTCAGCTTCATCCCATGAGATGAAGTATCTAAGCATAATCTACAACTCTTTGAAAACACACAAGGTTGAAATGTCTTTGGTGTTGTGACACACTTTCGGGCCCTCCCAGGACAATAAAAATGTGTGGCAAGGGCAGAAAGAGGTTGCTGAAGTTTGCTTTAAAAATAAACTTCAATTATAGATGAGCTCTTAGTCTGAGGGCATTTTATTTGACAATAAACAAGTAGCAATTTTTTTGACATCTAAATGCCAAGCATCATATTTCCAGCAGTTTGAGGCACTTACATGCATAGCTTTCATTTCCCCTGCCTCCAGCTGGCAGTCCCACGTGGATTTCTGGTGCAAAATTAACTATGCCTGGCACAAAGCATATTCCTGCAGGCATGGAGATTGGAAGAGGCATGAACATTTCGCCTTGGCTGAAGACTGTATTAGTTGGTAACTTCAGTTACCTTTCAAGATGGTCTTTTGCAGAATGTTTATGTTGGAAAGCAGACCCTTGGGTTTTAAATAAATTAGTGCATCTTTTTTTAATTATTCTCCCATCTCTTTTGTCTAGCTCCATCAGATGCTGTGCGTTTTCCCAGGACTAAATTCATACATCAGAGAATCATATGTTTCACAGTAGCATTTCTTGTTTGTATCATTATAAACTAAATCAACTGCTTCATTTTACATATGGAACAGAAAGTTTATGGTCTTATTAAAACTTCAGTAACAGCCTATTCAATTTATTCTTGTACAAAACAAAAGACGTATCTTAAAGTGGAAAAGATTCTATTGTTTGGGGCTTTTTCCACACAAATTTCAGTCCAATACTCTCCATCATCACGTTTACCATAATGGCAATAGTAAAGATTAAAGGACATGAAGATAGGTAATAATTGAATGCTACCACAATTCCTCACTTGCTGAATTCTCATGTGGTACTAGGTATATTCAAGGATATCACAATCCCTGTATGCACACACATACAGCTATCTGCTTTCTCTATTATATCAGACCTCCAGTAAAACAACATGCTGGTAATTCACTTTACAGCCTATTTCTCTGTACTTTCCATTTCTTTCTTCTTGAATCAATGCACTCAGAAAGACACCTGTTCTATTATAAGAGTATGTTTCCCACAACTAGAATTGGCACGGGCCCTCACTCTGCTCTAGGATTGTGGGACAACAAATTTCTGTGTCAGAAGAAAGGAAGCTGAATCAATAGTTCTGCTTGTCTGTGCTGGCTCTATTTGTCACTGCTCCTGCCCTTCTGTCATAGCTAGAAAGACACATTGAGCAGTGGCATTCCTTATTGCCAACAGTCCATGAAACTAAATTACCCATACATACAAGAAGAAGAATTAGAAACACACAAGCCTGAAGGTGGTGAAATCTGTCATAGACTTTTTGGTATCAAGTGAATGTGAAAGGTGTTCCCTCCACTTGAAAACTGACTATTGCTGTGGCACTCCAAGACAGATGCTCACTCTCACTACCACTGTCCTTTGAAGCAGTGAAGCCTGTGAATAAGCTGAGTGACCTGTGGCATGTTTCCTGGCCTGGCTGCCTTCCCAGGCTCGGACTGTCCACACTGGCATAGAGAGAAAGCTGCAGCTTTGTCCCCTTTGGTGAACCCACTGCAGTATCAGTCTGACCTTTCAATACATAACGCTGAGAACTGTATAGGAAGGGCTCAGCTGACTGATCTGCTGTGGCACACATGATGGCAGATGTAGCCAATGCAAGAAAATAGTCCCAAACCTCCAAATTAACTTGCCTGTCTGTATCTGAGTATGGGCCTACATTGAAGTACCAACAGAAAAGAATCACTTGGGCCTAAGGGTGGTTTCAGGCTGTCTAGCTGGATCTTAAAATGGAAATATAATTAATGACAATGAGGTGTGCGCTTTACACATATCTGTGTTACCTCTGCATTTGGTATGCATATACCATCTATAAAATAACAATGTGCTGGTGGTGTCCCTGTTTTAAGCAACACATTAGTGAGATTAAACTGACTGAAGTAACCACTGCAAGGTGTACCTGTTTGAGAAGGACACTCTATACAAAGTTTCAAAGTTCCCTATTCAGTTTGTCAATGATCATGCCTAGGAATATTTGAATTTGTCTCTATTGAAAATGTTACTTCTTGATTATCATCTTAAATAAGTTCTATTTCCTGCAATTTGGCTATCTTTTTTGTACTCCTTGGCATATCAGTACCTTGCAACAAATATACAAATATCATAGCTATTCTTTGTGTTCTTTGGTGTGTATTTCCTAGTTCATAGGGGCATACCAAAATTTTCTCCTGTGCTGGAGAGAATGAGAGCATTTTCTAAAGTATAGACACCTATGACAACCCTGTTTGCCTTCACTCAATCCTAAAACATAGAACCTTTCATTGTAAGATCTGAACATGACAGACAATCCAAGAAATAACAAAAATTTGGTACATTCACAAAAACAGGTAAGTCTGTTTCTATAGGTCCTGAAGACTTTACAGGTAAGGGCCCATATTTCACAGCATCAAGGACAAAACTATGGACATCCGCTTGACCCATAACTCCCACTCAGTCCTCCTCCTGCTCGTGTATCCAGCCAAAAGCCAACCAAGCTGCATGAATTATTTCATAGCTTCCAAACCAGCCTATCTCTCTAAGAGGTCCAGAATTTCCACTGTGGCAGATCATTCAACCTGCACTATTTGTTCCATCCCATTCCCTCCAGTGGATAAGTTATAACTTAAAAAATTGACATTTAAACTAAAACTGCTGACAGTCCCTTACCTACAACATTTGGTCTGATTGTGCAATAATACAGTATAAGAGATTAATGTTTGACGTTTAGTACTATTGATAAGTCCATACATTTCTGAACTAAGCCTGAAATTTCTTGGCCTACATTTTAAATAGAGTCGCTTCTGAATGTCCTCCTTAGAGGAGGAACAGTAAGCTGAACAGTTTGTGGTGCATGTACACAAACCACTATGCAAGACAAAGCTGTACTATTAGTGTAATTATATTCTGAGAGCACCAGAGACATCAGGAAAATTGTAATCCTTGAGACAAAAATATATAAAAAACATTATCATAAATAGTTTTACTTGATGGATAAATCAACTCCCTTACTTAAATCGGGACTTTTTTTTGGCAGAACAGAAGACACTGAAAAAGTAACTGAACTGATTTGTTGTGGTGGGTTTTTTTCACCCCCATCAGTCTTGTTCAGGAAAAGCCACAGAGTGCCATGAATTCCATAATTCAAACTCCAGTGTTGCACTTCACTTTTTCCCTGCTGAAGATCAAAATGAGCATAGGATGCCAGGCACTTAGCACTGCAATTGCAAAGATACGAGGTCTTTAGACAGACTATTACAAGTTCTTATCAGTACTACCATATGCTGCAAGATAGAATGAACATAAATCTGTCAACACACATAATTCTCATTTTCTGATTTAAGAATACCTTACAGAGAAACCACATATAGTTTTTTCCTCCAGCATTATGACCCTGTTTAAGGGTATACAAACACAATTAATCTGCCAGAGAAAATAATAAACCAAATAGCAACATATCTGAAGCAGGAAGGGCTTGATTTGTCCATGACCTATTTCAAGTCAATTTTCTGTATGTAATATCATTGTCAGGCTTGTAGGAATACTTTTATTGAAACATACATAAGTAGTTTCAGTAGTACGATATTAAAAAAAATCTAAGTCTTTTTTTTTTTTTCCAAATTTCCAGTGATTTTTTTTATGTGATTATGGAAATAAAACCTTTCATCACTCCAGTAAGGAATCTACCAACAAAAAAAAATGCTGTTACTAGTGTGTGACAAAAAAAGTATATTTTCCAAATAGCATACAGTTTATTTTGGGGGGTTTAAAAAAAAAAAGAAAGAAAAAAAAAGAAACAGCCTTTGCATATATCATTAAAGGATACATACACCATTAAAAATTATATATGTAATTGAAAAAAAATTAATTTTGTTTTCTTTCTTCTGGATAGGCATATAAACTGTGAGTGGTAAACTCCACTGGTATTTATAATCAGAATTTTTCTTAAGACAAAATTATCATCATTGTAGCTTGATGGTCTAAGAAAAGGAATAATAAGCACAGTCCCAAAATGAAGAACAAATATCTCACCTACTTAAAACATATTACTCATTGCAAATTGAGATATAACATGTAGCTGAAAACCAGTGTAAAAAAAGCAAGGTGTAAATCATGTTAGAAAACATGATAATAGCCGAAGTAGACATTAGAATGACAAGAAAAAAAAATATATACTTCTTCAAAGAGGAGGAAAAAAATTCATCACTAGCTTCAAACCCCTCCCTGTCAAGAATTCAGGATGCTGACAACATGGTTGCAATCAACCAGAGAATGCAACAAAGAATGACCATAACACCTGGGGGGGGGGGAAAAAAAAAAGAAAAGAAAAAGGAATATATTTGGAAGGTTTGATATAATAATTTTAACCATATTACAAATGGGATCTATTTATACTGATTTGGACTGTAACTGTTAGCATAATTTCAACTGGAGTAATTATGACTTTGTTTTAGTAAAATCTGTTAGGATTTCAAGGAAATGAACAACAAATTCCTTGTTTCACATGTAAGATATGTCCCTTTTTTTGCCCATGGAAAGATTTTGAGTGTAACAGGTAAGGCAGGTATGTTATACACAAGAACCTAATTTAAAGGCTACATAATGCTGCAACACAAAAAACAATATACAACTCAGAAAACAGAAAAAATATAAGTGTCCAGGCATACACACAGCACAGTGATTTTCTAGTCATTAATTACTCACTAGTCATGCAACAATACTTTGCAGAATGACTTCCTAAATTAACTTGGATAGTTATAGTGACAAGACAATAAATACAATTAATGTTGATAAATACGTAAATTTATATTTTCCACATGTGTATTTTGACTGGGGAAACATTTACACAGTTAAGGTGAAATTCCTGACCCAGAAGATACAAATTCCACCAACAAAAAAATTCAGGAACAAGAATAATGAGGTGTCGGNAGGCAGCATGACAAAAACTCTTTGAAGTGACAAGACACCTTTCAAAGAGATATTGTGTTTGACAATAAAACCTTAAATTGTTATGCAAATTATGTTTGCATGCATGACGCTTGCCAGAAGTTCATTTGACCTGTATTTCCTTCCCTCAGTCCTCGAATAAAAACTAATTACAACATCTAAGGGCAATTTAATATATTTGAACTTTCTGCTACTGCTGCTCTTAAATTCACCCTTGGCACTCCCTGTATTAACATCTTTTCTGCCTTTAATCACTTTGACCTTACATGATCCTTAAGGACCTGATTTATCTTTTTTAAGCTACTAAAATTAAGATGGGAGTCATAGTAGCTGGCTATAGGGAACAAACCAGCAAACTCCAGACCAGGATTTACAAACAGATGTTGCTTCTTGTTCCAGCAATTTAAGTAAAACTTAGAGCTATTTCCACTACAATCCAGGTTAAAAGAGCAACAACTGATGTCGCCTGCAGCACTACCACTCCTGTAAGTGGTTTAATGGCAATGTGCCTGGGCCATTTCAATACCAGATTTACTACAATAAGTTACTTTCAAGGTCTTCTTCTCTTAATTGTTCATTGATTACACTCCATTCTTTACAATGAGAACCTCTGAGTTTAATTGGAATCAATGGTGACAAATGGTATACAGTCCCAAATCCTTACTACTGACTTAATTGGAGAGATACACACTTTCAGTTTTAATTGTAAGCACGCAATGTTACCTCATCTGTTTTGCTACTGTGCTTTAAAGCAACACTCAGTCCTTTATTGTTTTGTCTGGTATTTGGTGTTTCAGAATACTCTGAATTGCATCACTTTAAAATGTTTTATTTGCTCTTTAACACAGAAGCATTCTCATGTCATTCAAAACCCATCTGCACTTTTCTATCTGAGAAGGTCCTTATCCTGTGTTACACAGGAACTTTTCAATTTTAGTATCAAGGCAAAATAGCAGTTATTTTCAGTGTTCAGGAAAAGCAGTGGACCTCATCTAAACCAGCAGAAATAGGCTTCCATCATGCATGTCCATACTACCTTCTAGCTCAGGAAAGGTTAATATGAAATGTACTGTAGTTTAAGCTGCAGGAGATCCAATTATGAGGAAAGAGCAGATTATTAGACTAGGTGTATCCACACACATCTCTCAAGCCAAATACATCTTTAGACAGGTGTGCACCAAAGCAATTATATTCTAATTATATATCCTGCAACATTTTTTTCACACTTAATTTAACACATGGCGTAACCTATTACAGAGAAATGCAATTTTTAAAATTTCAGTACTGTGTTACTACTGGGAAATAAGGAGCCCTCCTGCAGCACATCTGTACATGATTTTAAGCTTATTTTACACTGATCTATGAAAAGCAGAAGATAAGTCTTGGAAGGGTCAATGGAGTAAAGCAAAATAATACCAGTTAAAATCACCAAGTTACCACATGATATCATTAAGTTTTCAAACTGATAACTCTGAAATCTAGCTTTTTAAGTTCTTGTTATAAGTAATCTAGTATATTGTCTTCCCCTCCACGCTACTTTCTTTCTTACCCTCAAATTTTCATTTTGATGCTTTTTAATTGATCATAATCTGATTTCAATATTTAGTTGGGTTTTTTTTCTGAAGTCCTATTAACCAAATAATTAGAGAAAGAAGAGTTATACAAATGACAAAGCAATGCAGAACACATCAAGAGATTTTGGAATTTGTGATCTAGCTCTGGTAACCTGCAAAAGACAAAATGAGGTTTGGATCTTCACAGTGTAGTATCTCACAGCTAAGAAAGTTTCAGCTATGTAATATTTTTACTTGAGGCAAAATGTATAAAAAATACAACAGCTACTTCTAAAATGCCATTTTATAATATCATAAGTTTACATTAAGATGGCTACTTCAGATGTGGTGTAAATGCTGACACTCGTCTTCTCAATGGACTAGTATGCATTGGACAAAATTTCCAAATTATTAACACATATGCTTAAGTCCCTTTTGCTTTTAGGATACCTTTTTGAATGCGTCTATAACATGGTATCCACAAGCGGCAGCCAGCATCTGTCTATACCAGTCAAACAAAAAGCAGAGGCTTGCTCATTACTTCACTTGCTCTGATAATGAAGATTAAAAGGTCTATACATGCCTTTACACACCTTAGAACAGAGTTCCCGAGTCAAGCCCAGCTTACGTTGAAGAGCTGTGGCAGAAATAACGAATTTTACTTCCATGTTTAGACTATTCATTTGATTGACTAAAGCTTATTCACATTTCACTCAAGGCAAATGCCATCCTATCTTTAGGATGTATCCTCCTGGAACATGTGAGATACTTAGGAACAGAAAAACCATTTAAAAAGAATGTTAGAGAATGTAAATTCAGAATAAAATGTTCCCTCACTTGCACCTCAGCCACTTAATGGAAAAATATGCTGGTTCTTACCACATACAATTTTAATATGTTCCCAGGTCGTGCCTCTGTTCTATGTCGAGACAAGTTACTCAAATGAGAAATTTTCTTTTATTAATAAACAGTCACATCACCTGCATGGAGACATTCAGAACCCCCAAACTCTTTATGTCATAGTGCACTAACAAAAAATCACTTCAAAGTATCAGTTTCTGAATGCAGGCAGTTAAAATTATCAGCTAACATTTGTTAATTAAGACTTGAAGTAAATTCTCTTCTGTAAGTGTGTTTAGACACAGTTTATTATCCTAATTATTCATATCATTTCTAATAAGGAAATTTTATCATTCTGAGTAATTCTCAGTTTCAAATGACATTTCAATTTTGAATCTTGCAGGTTGGTATTTTGATTTCTGTTGCACATATCAAGACATTAACATAGCTAGTCAACTGAGCATGGGGCTAAGAATCTGGAAACTTGACTTACCACTTCATAATTGAAACGTCTATACAGTTTAACAGCAAGTTATGGGAGCTACATTTAAACCTTATGGAACTCAACAGTAAGTCACATACTTGACATAATTTTGAATATTAAGCTCTTTAAGGTGTCTTTGTTATCTTGAAATACATGGAGAAGCTTAAACAAGTCCTGGATCAACAGGGGAAGTTTTTCTTTTCTTTTCTTTTCTTTTCTTTTCTTTTCTTTTCTTTTCTTTTCTTTTCTTTTCTTTTCTTTTCTTTTCTTTTCTTTTCTTTTCTTTTCTTTTCTTTTCTTTTCTTTTCTTTTCTTTTCTTTTCTTTTCTTTTTTCTTTTTTCTTTTCTTTTCTTTTCCTAAGGCTGCTGCTGTGGTAGGAACGTACAAATTCACATAGCCTAAATGTCATAAAACCTTTTACACTTACTGTTTCTTACAAGTTAGGCTTAAGTCACAGTACTTGCACACAGAAAACACTAAGCACGAAGAACAGAATGAATTGAGTGCATTCAGATTTGGATTTCAGGTTTATTTTTCTCCAGTGTTCTTTAGAGAGATACTTCAGTGGTCATCTACAGCAGACTGCAAGCTCAGGAGCATTCAGGCTGAGACAACAAGGGCCCACTTTGTTATACTGGAGAGAGCTGGAAATGCTTTCTCAAATCTCCATTTCATCATCCAGTTAGTGAGTTCCCAGATCATGGATGGGAAACATTAGCTCAACATTCTTAATGCTCAAAGCTTCACATATTCCAGCAAAAAAGTGATCACAATATCCATATGATTTATGAATAACTTCACTAACTTGGAGATAATACTGATATATTTTTTTCACCACGAAGTCTTAAAGGTGGCTGTTATAATACAGCAGATAAATTTTTCTTGTGATAGTGCAGAACTCTAATTTTCAAACCCAATGTACTATTCAGCAGTTTAGTGGTGTTTAAATATAAACTTATGCAATGCTTATGCATTCCCTTCATCAACCAGTGAAAGAGAATATGCTTCATAAATAAACATCAATACTGAATCATACCTTCCTAGTGGAACAGCAACTGTCTTGCTGGCAGAATAACTAATGGAATTAGAAATGAGAATGTACAGAATTTAATTAAAAAAAAAGTTATATAAATGGCAACTATATAGCAGTGATATGTAAGATTGTGAAGAAAAATGTATCTCGTCCTAGAAAAGGTTCTATGGATTTGGCCAAGTATTTACAGTATTACAAAATTATTAAATCATGTTAGTGCTTAATCAACACTCTCAGCTCTCTGAAAATGGGCTGTGACAGGCTGGAATTTGAGCAAATCAGTCAGGTTTGCTGCTACCTCCACTTCTGCTAAAAAGGAATTGAATCTGCAAAAAGTTGCATTATAAACCTGTTATTTCTATGATTCACATTTTATTAATGGCATTCATGAAAAAGTTTAAAAAGATATCAATAGGGATATTGTTTTGCACCTATCTTGAACTGGAGAAACATGCAAAAGAACAAAACATGAAAATTAAGCTAGTGCTTCAAGTTAGAATTAAGGCACATAGGTTTCAGATAGCAACTGTACAGATATGTTAGACTGTGACTTTGGGGCATAATTTTAGAAATTAATTTAAAATTTATCATAGGTACTCAAACGATTCTAGGGCCATCAATAAACAAAGAAAACACTACTTCTATGAATACTAAACAAATGGGTTTTCTGACCTTCCTGAATTCTGCCATTTTTTGTAACTGTTTCCATGTTCTTGGTTTGTGTTGCTGGCAAAGGTTAACACAACTGCCAGCAATCGACACCTCTCTGGAAATGTCTCTTCCCAGGTTTTCCTGGGGACCTTATGTAGAAGCGTCTACTTTCATATCACAGGCTTAAATTACTTTTTCAGTTTGCCTTAATGGTGGGTTGAAGCTAATAAATCTACTAACCCCAGCATCTGTAACAGCCACCAGAGCAAGACAAACACATTTCCAGCGAGGGACATTATCCAATAACAAATGCCAAACATCTATCAGAGTTCATTATGTCTTATTTCATTGAACAACTGAGATTTCTTTAGTATGAATTATTTAGAGTTTCCAGTCCTTAATCTTGGGGAAAATATTTTGTTTTCTGAAGCTGTCAACCAAAAACTGATTTAGTTAGCAAAACTGTTCTGAGATACAAATACTAAGATTAACTATATGAAAAAATATTATATGGAGTTCAAACAGAACACTTGGGACCCAGAAGTAAATTTTGATACTAAGAGGAATAATAGTGGTATTACTGAAGCTCGATCATGACTTTAGGTGCAAGACCAGGCATGATAGACCTTACATAATATAAATCTTAATAAGGCAGCAGAACATGACAGCAAGCACTGATGTGTTCAGGCAGTCTGGGGTCTATCCTACCGAAGCTATATATTGCACATAATACTCCTTTTTAACAGTTGGCAAAGAAACATAAAATTTTCTATCTAACTAAATGTTTAAACTGCATCCCAGCATGGTAGGATTGTTTTCTCTTACTTAATTTTATAATTTACTCCTGTTTAATGCATTCATTCTAATCTATCCATGTGTATGCTTCCTTATTGGCAATGATAGCCCAGCAATTATGACAATATCTGTAATTTTTTTATTGCTTGAAAGGCAATGTTTTTTTAAAGGTCCATTACCTTTAACTGTAGGTCTTTTGAAAAAATAATGTACCTAAAAGATGCAAAAGGGCAGATATAGACAGAAGAAGCATATTTCTGGAGAATGAAAAGTGTGGTCAAGTGTAATATGAAGATGTCTAATAATATTAGAACATGGGTTTTACCTCAAGGAGTGTTTGGACTGTGAAAGATAGCACAAGAAAGTTTAATTACAGAATTTTAGGCATCAGATATTTTTTCACAAAAGAAGAATTTCTGAAGTTATAGGTTATCTAGATTGATGACAATAAAAAAAAGTAAATCCCTACATATCTTTTTCTATGCAAATTTATGTTGTTTCCTGTTTATGAAGGTGAAAGTACGTACACAAACTTGCACTTAATCATTAAAGATGAAGATAATGAACCACAGGATGAAACAGGCAGGTTACCTTTATTCCTTGACAATAGAAATTGGCGACTGTTTAGTTGGGGCAACCACAGAACTGTAGAGGACTACAGGGTGACTGGAGTCAAATTGTGGGGTGAAAAAAGGGAATGTGCTAACAGTCTGTAGCAACAAAAAACCAGTGAGATAGGAAAGAAAACATGAATGGAAAAGTAAGTATGCAGGGATAAAAAATGTGGAATACTTGCTTAATCTACGGATTATTCTCTTATATTATTGTGGTAGTTTAAATTTTAGGTCTTGGTTAGGTTTGTTGCTTTTTAGGCCTTCCTGGGAAACGAGTTAGGTGACATATACTGAGCAATAAGAGGTATTCCCTACTATCTCACATCACCTGGGATACAAAGAGATAGGGAGGGAGTTTTAGTCAGTGGCTCTTCCGGTCGGTCTTGCTTTCGGTGATGTGGGAGAAGGATCACAGCTCAGGGCTGGACACTTCTGTATTTGGGTAATATAGTGCCTTATCTGTCTTCCTTGGGTGTGTATAGATAGTACCTATATAGTACTGTTTGAGTTACCTCTCTTTTCCTGTATATCTGTATTTATCTGTTTCCTTGTTGTGTGCATATAGTGTTAAGTTCCCCTTTCCTCCTCTGTAAATAAATATATATATATTTATTCTCCTTATGGTCTGAAGCTTTAAAGTTTTCTTTCCTTCCCCTCAGCTTTTTTGCCATTTTTCTTCCCTTTGGCGAGGCTGGGGGGGAAACCTGTGCAGGTGTGGGAAAATCTGCGTGGTGCTGCTTTATTTTGGTTTTCTCCAGGGTCAAACTTTCACAGTTATATACTCTCATTGTAACAAAAAGACAACTCTTCCAGCAAGAAGAGCAGAGTAGAAAAGCGGAGCAATTCACACTTAATGATGAATCCAGCAACAGATTTGCCTTTGTATTGAATACAAGTTAATACTCCACAATCAAGGAAATCTTGAGTTTGTTTGGACTCAAGATATTTAATAATTTCCCTAAGGCATTCAAATATAGAAAGAAGTGTACAGCAGAAAAGGATCTGGGCGTGTTGGTTGACAGCCAGCTGAACATGAGCCAGCAGTGTGCCCAGGTGGCCAAGAAGGACAATGACATCCTGGCCTGTATCAAAAGTAGTGCGGTCAGTGAGACCAGGGAAGTGATTGTCCTCCTGTACTCAGCATTGGTGAGGCCACATCTTGAGTGCTCTGTCCAGTTCTTTGCTACTCACTACAAGAAAGACATTGAGGTGCTGGAGAGAGTACAGAGAAAGACAACAAAGATGATGAAGGGTCTAGATAATATGTCCTATAAGGAGCAGCTGAGGGAACTGGGGTAGTTTACCCTGGAGAAAAGGAGGTTCAGCAGAAATCTTATCTTTCTCTACAACTATATGAAATGAGATTGTAGCCAAGGAGGTGTCAGCCTCTTCTCCCATACAACTAGCAACAAGGCAAAACAAAAAGGAAGGCCTCAAGCTGCACCAAGGGAGGTTCAGGTTGGACAACAGGAAGAATTTCTTCACTGAAATGGTTGTCAGGCATTAGAATGGGCTGCCCAGGGAAGTGGTGGAGTCACCATCCCTGGAAGTGTTCAAGAAATGACTGGAAGTGGCACTAAGTGCTGTGGTCTAGTTGACATGGTGGTGTTCAGTGAAAGGTTGGACCCTACAATCCTGGAGGTCTTTTCCAACCTCAATGATTCTGTGAATACCATCACTAATCTTAGGTGTCACAACTTAATCAATACAACATTTTCAGCAACACTGAATATCCATTATTCCCACAGAGAAGCTAAGTATAAAACTAAATTCAATACATCAACTCGCACAGCACAAAAAACACACTGGTTATTTCCAAAGCAAACATCTGTGATACAGAAGTAGTAATTCACAATTATGTATAATAAAGTGCTGTTCTTCCCATTTCTAGTTACTAATCTTTGTACATTTGAAGAACAACAACTTAGACATTTAAACCTGGGACAAAGTTTCTAATTTGAAATAAAGAATTTGTACTCCATACTCTAACATTTAATTAACAAAAAAATTGTTATGAACATGAGAGAATTATGATGAAAAGCTCAACCTCTTGGCATGCTACATATAACTTCCAAGAGGCAAAATACAGAAAGAAAAAGTAATATTCAAAGAGGCAGGAAAGCATATACCAGTAACACTAATTAAATCACATTTGACATGTACTTTAAAAAACTTATAAAATACAGCTTTTTTAAATCTGGAAGAATAATCTCCTGTCTCTCTTCCTCTCATTTACCAAGACCTTCAGGCAATTCCAGTGACAAGAAATATAGTCTCTATGCATGCTCTGATACCACATTTATAGAATATCAGGAATAGCACCTTCAAAGTTATTATATCTCTAAATTACTTTCTGTTAACACAAAATTGAGCAATCTAGAAAGGAAATATGATTATATACATATAAAATTAGGGGGAAAAAAAAAACAGGTCACGGTCTGAAAGCCTTTCTTTTAACAAGAAACATAGCTTCAGGCTAATGATGGTTTCCGCCATTAGAAACCAAAAAAAGGCAGGTCAGGCTAATTCTCCTCCCTGATAAGATGGCTATTACCAAATAGCTTTAGTGACTCTAATGGCATTTGGTTAAAGTCAGAAAACCTGACACTGACTGGTCAGGCTTGACTTCACTTGCTAAAAAGGAATCAAACTGTAAAACTTAAAAGTTTTGTAATACTGCCATTCCTATGTTTCACTGTTTCCTTTGTCAATTATCTTTAGGATAAAAAGGTTCTAAAATACTGTAATGAGGATATTGTTTTGCATCTCTTTAAGACTCTTGATGCTAACTGCATAAACAAGACAGCACTGTGAACTCAAGCTACTTTCTGTGTAATCTGGGACCCAGCCAAGCCTCTGAGGCAAATCATATACCTGGCTGAGTAATTTAGATGTTCAGCTCCCCAGGAAGCATTCTGTCTGAGACTTTAGATTTGCCATATCTCATCTGAAAAGTCCTTTGCCTCCAAAACATATGGACATCAGAAGAATTCCAGATATTGAAGACATCTTTCAGATGTCTTGAGGGACCTGAAAGACCTTCTTCCTCCCTCAAATCCCCTATGGCTCTCCCCTCCCATGTAATTCTGCAAATCGCGAGAGAAAGCAGCCCACAGCACAGAAAAGCCCTAGGAAAAAATTATTACAGCTCAATGACCTCATTTATGGAAACTTATGTTACTTACAGTGAAATGGATAATAGGCAAGAAATCTGAAACTTTCCAGTCCTGAATTTGGCCTTGACTCTCACCCTTTGGTGTACACTGTACCTATGTCTTTGCAGGATAGGACAGGATATAAACAAACTATATTTTCCTGTTAAAATCAGGTTATTTTTTAAATGTGTAAAAATATTCATTATTATGTAGTTACTTTTTTTACAAATTCTTTTGAATTAATAATATTTGTAATGAAAAAATAAAATTAGAAGAATTAGAAACAAGATCTTAAGTGCAGTGGTTTAAACTCCAGCATTTAGAAAGTAACATTACCGGACAACACAATCACCAGTAGTATATTGTGCATAATTCCATAGTTTTCCTAGTTTAGGAACTAAGATGAAAAGTATCGAATGAAAACATAATTTCCAGTTTCCCTATTGGGAATTCAATTATTGGTAATCAAAATAGTGATTCAACCACTTTCAAAACTAATTATTTTTAAATTATCCACTGGCTGTTCCAACTTTGTTAATTAAATAGTAAGCAGCTGTCCTGCCACTGTCACTACCTGCTTCTTGTAACTGAAGTCCTTTTATCTTCTATCTTGGAAATTAAAATACACTTTTGCTAATTCTATCCAATTATTTTTACCCTGTAATATAAAGAATGCCATTAAATTTCAAACATCTTTGAAGGCAAAGAGAGTGTACACAGAATGAGGATGTGCATACATTCAAAAAAAAATAAAACAGAAGTTCATAAAATCTGAAATTACACAGACAGAACCAGAGTATTTATTAGGGAAAAATCATAAAACACATTTAAAATTTCAATGTCTTCATTAGATTAAAGAGAAAAAAAAAAAGGTGTCTAAAATAAGCCTTATCAGCTGCCCAGATTTATAAATAACTTTTCATTCTTATTACTTTGGGGAATTCACTGTGATTATAAAATGAAGGTAGAGAAAGAAAATTCTTATGACCCTTAGAGGCTTTGAGAAGTACCCATGGAGGAAGGTAAGATGCGTTTTTAATAAGCCTTGGGAATTTTAATGGGAGGATTTAAAACTTTGAAGTAATATTTCATTGAGATAAAAATAAGTGGTGCTAAATTCTACCCCATCCTAAACAGAAGATGAGAGATTTTTTTCTTGTCTTAACATCACCTCCTGAGATTTATTTTCAAACAATATGCATGTACTTCAAAAAAAATTGTTTCAGAAGTTACTCTTGCTCTTTAATACTTTTTTTGGCTTTTTTATTCTTAGCTTTATAAACACTGTACTGTTCAGGGCTCTTGCTGAATTTGTTTGTTGGTTTGGCATTTTTTTGGGGGGGTGTTGTTTTCTTCTGGGTTTTATTCTTTTTTTTTTAGGATGTGTGCACAGAAGGGAGTCTGCTAAGGCAGAAGATATAGACAGGCAGAATAAGTAGAGAGAGTCCAAAAGAACTCCAGTGAAAGTTTGGATGTGTCTATCTCTTCCTCAGTTCTTAGGAAAATATATTCTGTCAGATGTTTTGTTGTGTTCATTTAAAGTATTGCAGACAAGATTTCTACTGTAGTGACAATTATTTCTTGAAAATTCAGAGAATGTGCCAAAAAAGGCCCTGATGCCTAAAAGTAGCATTTTCTGATGACAGTAGAATGAATCTTTAGTCACAGAGAATATAGAATTCAAAAGAAAACCTTCACATCAGAAATTACTTCAGGAAAAAATATGTTATATAACTAGCACATACACAGCATTGAACTTGTTTTTCCCTCTATCTTATCACCAAGAATTTCCCAGTCTATTTCATCCCCAGGATACACATTTCTATACTGTAAAGTACTGAGTGCTGGGGTAAGGAAGCATTCTCCATTCTGAATGCAGGGTCATTTATGCGTCTAAGGAAATCTGAATTATTTCCTCTCCCACCCTTCTTCTCTCCCCATCAAGTTTCAATCCCCACACTGATCTGCCCTCTCCCCTTCCTGCATCTATGCTGTCTTCACTTTTAGGGGAAGTGATACAGGCTAGACTGTATCCATCCTTTGCTCTTACATTGAGAGTCAATCACATCTAAATGATAAGCAAATGGCTGGCATATTAGGTTACATTTATACCACATATTTAAAGTTGGTTAGACTCTGGGTTTGTATTTGCTTACTCTCTACACGGTTAGGTCTCAGTACTCAGTGAGATCCTGCATCTCAGCCCACCATGTCAAACTGATAGGTGAGCTGAACAATTTTAAAACACGAATTTAGGAAGCTTGAAGCTGTTAACTACTGCTTCCTAAAATCAGGAGAATGTTAGCAGGGGTCACACTAAGGTGAGTTGCAATAGCATTCCTTACCAGCTGATAGTGCCACCCCTGCTGCAGAGTTGACTCCCATTTCTGCTTCTCCCAAAAGCAGGCAAGCAACAAAGTTTGGTGAGAAAGGGCTGTTATTTCCCACCTCTCCATTGAGGTCAAAGCACAGATGCAGTGGTACCTCTCACTTTCCCCTGCTCCTGGGAGGAGCACCCTTCCAGGACAATGTCTTCCAAAAAGTCTGAGGATACATCAAACATTCTAGTTCCAGTAAACATTGTCTATTAATGCAAATGAGGTTTCCTAAATTCTGACTTTGCTGGGAGGTAAAAAAGGTGAAAGGGTTGTGATATTGACTATGACTTTTGTCAGTGCTCTGATGAAATTATATAGAATACTTCTTTCTCTTTGGTTGGTCAAGGGTGGAAAAAATCAAAGCTTCTCTGCTTTCACTACTATCACACTACACAAATATATGGAGAGCGGAAACTGCTGACAAGTTCCGTCTGTCCCAAAGACTCAAGAAGTCACATGAAGAGCACAATACAAGGTACTCCTAATGCACCTAAGTACTTTCCCATGTGGAAAGAGCAAGGATAAAAGGCTGTGGTCCAGTGAATGCCACAGTGATCAAGAGATAAAGGACATCTGATTCACTTTCTAGCTTCACCACTAATTCAGTCTGCAGTCATACTCAAGTGACCTTAATGCCTCATGACTAAGAATTCCCTTATGGGCAATAAACGCAATACCCTTTTACAGATAAGTTCTGTTGCATCAGACTTAAAACCCAAAAGATTTACACCTGTTTGTTTAAAGCTACAATTTCTCTTTAGATTAAAAGTGAGCAAAATTTAGTAGGAAAGAAACCACTTTCAACTTTTACTGCGGTTTGCAGGCATAGAATGTCAGTCTCCACCAAGAATCACATCTTTCTCAACAACCAAAATGCAAATCTAAGGAGGAAGATTTACCTATCCAAACATGAAGATTTCATTTCGACTCCTATCATCTTAAAATGATAAACCATAGTCTTTTTTTTCCAACTATTTTTCTTTAAAATGTCAAATCACAGTATTTCAAATTTGGATCAAATGAAACCAATTAATCCTTTAACTTTTATCAATGATGTTCAGTAGTACATCATCATCATGTCTTGAAATTTTTCACTAAAATTTTTCACTTGTTACTAAACTGTAACAAGTGTAATGAAACACCTGTTTTATATACTGTTGAATGGAATGATTCAGTTTTATGTGTATTGGAACCATGAGTTCCGTTAAACAGAAAACTCATAAGAACAACAGAGTTTAACTGCCGGAAGAAAATGTATGGATTTTTTTTTTTATTTATTTTAAATCAAATCCCTTGTAATGCATCTGTGTACACTTCATTGTTCTCATTTGCAATGGTAATTTGTATTAAGACTGCTCTTTTGTCCTCTCTAAACATTCAAATTATAGCAAGTGCATTAGCAACTGACATATTACCCTTTAAAAGGTTTAAGGAATGCCATTGTTTTTAACATGTACTCTTCCACATTTATTAATGAAGCATTATTTGAAATAAGTGCATGTCTACTGCAAAGCATGACAGCAATCATTTTCCAAGGAAATCTGGATCATTTAATTTATAATTTGTGCTAAAAACCCATGTGCTCATTTCTAGTGCTTGAAAAACATATATAAGGGACACAAAAGACCTGCATTTTGATACAAAAGGTAGAGCAGAGGCCTTAGTTCTTCTGATAATATCTGCCATCTTGCAAGCAACAATTTCTAAATACTAATCAAAGCAATAATAAAATATTTTATGCATAGATAGAAAAATAATAACGCATCTGAAAAAAAAAATAATGAGCAGTCCTAAATTAATTGTACATACAGATTTCAAAAGAACATTTTCAATATTGTA